>PITA01026420.1:0-22638 GCA_004023965.1 Spilogale gracilis
ATAACACCCCCCCCAGCCCTCCTCCCTCTCTGCCATGGGACTTGGGCATCCTGGTTGTAGATCTCTGCATCAGGCCTCCCATGTTCGCGTGGGCTTAGCGCACACAGACAGGAGGCCACGCAGCTGGATGGCCTCACGTGCTCCCAGCTGCTCAGTTCGTGCTCCACCTTCGTCCAGGCCTCTGCGTCTGGGTCTCCTGATGGAGAGAAGGCCCCGAGGGGCGAGGGCAGCCTGGCCACAGTCTGTGTGCCCCTCCTGAGGCCAGCCAGAGCAGCGGGGGGCAGCGGGCTCTGTCCCCCACCGCCCCAAGTCAGGGCTGGAAGCGAGGCGAGCTGACGTGAGGCTGGTGGAAGGCGTGGGCGCTGTAGACCACTTCGGGGGGCGAGGGCGTGCTGACCGCCAGCACCGAGCACAGGGGCTCATGGCTGCTCAGCACCGACGTGAAATACTTCATCTCTTCCGTCAGCTGCTTGATCTCCTTGCGCAGAGCCGCGTTCTGTTTCTCTAGGTCTTCGCTCTCCTGTGAGGAGAAAGGTCAGCATCAGAGATTAGAGTCAAGGGAGGCACAGGGTGGGAGGAAGGCGGGTGAGGGTGGGGGGCAGGAGACAGATTCAGTTCTGGCCAGCACAGCCGCAGGGAGGGCCATCGGTGACTTTTCCTGCACATGTGTGTGCATGTATCTTTGTGTGTCGTATGTGAGTATGGGTGCACTTATATACGCATGTGTGTGCCTAGATAAAGCTTGAACCCATAAAATTGCTGGTATTGGTATGATTGCCCTATAAGGGTGGCAGTTTCATATGATCCCACCTGATAGAGGAGCACGTGGCATGCGTGGGAGTGCGCACCTCCATGCGTGCGTGTGTGTGTGTGTGTGTGTGTGTGTGTCTGTGTGTGCTGGCTGAGAGTGGCAAGTGCCTATGAAGGGAAACAGGCTGGCAGGTGAGAGCCTGAAAAAATGGGAAAGAGTTTGAGAAAACAGCTTATACTGATTTCATGCTTTTCCAATTGATATTACACCACAAGTTCTCCAAATGTTCCCAGTGACTGCTTTTAGTCTTACAGAGTCCATGGTTAACTGTCTACTTAACCAGATTCCAGAACACTAGGGTCTTTATAAATACCAAGTGGTCAGAAGCCATCACAAGGTTCAATTCCACTCTGTTCTGCTTACCGGAGAGCCTGGCTTACAGCTCCTGGGTTTTTCCACCCATGCCTGTGTGCTTTTTTTTCCAGAAACACAATTCCCCTGTTGCTTAGCACCATCAGATACACACTAATCAAGCAAACTCTGGGTCAAAGAGTGCTGATTACTGATCACATCATTAATTAATCAACAGTTCCACTCTGGTACACAATGCTGCACAGGGGAATTGCATTTCCAATGTGATTTGAAGGTTCACATTACTTAAGTCAATCAAACAGATTGACTAATCTACTCACTGGTGCCACAAAGGAAGGGAAAATGGCATGGGAGAGGCTTATTTGCACTTCAGTTCAAAAATCGACCTGAGGTGGCACCAGGCCTTAATTTTTCTAGTTTTGTTTGACTTAGGTTGGCATTGCAGCAGTGCTAGAATTAGTTGGAGGGCTCATTAGAGTTTCAGGCTGTTCTTGAACTCTAGAGATTTGAACTCAGTAGGTTTGGGATTGGGGTGAAATCTGAAAAGTCACTTAATGTTTAACAAGTGCCCCAGGTCATTCTAACTATCAGGCAAGTTTGAAAACACGAGTTAAACACAGTATTACATTGGTTTTAATCAGTCAAGCCCATACTAAGTGTCTATTTAAGTGCAGGGCACATAGTATGAACTCAAATGTCTATTGATTGACTGGCTGATGACACTGATTGCTGATTTTTTTTTTTAAGATTTTATTTATTTGTTTGACAGAGAGAAACACAGCTAGAGAAGGAACACAAGCAGGGGAGTGAGAAAGGGAGAAACAGGCTTCCCGTCGAGCAGGGAGCATGATGCGGGGCTCGATCCCGGGACTCCGGGATCATGACCTGAGCCGAAGGCAGACCCTTAGTGCCTGAGCCACCCAGGCGCCCTAACACTGATTGCTGTTGACTCCAAACCATGATGGGCAGTGAGCAGATGTAAGATAACTTGCCATTTAAGAGGTGCCTTACATAACCTACCAGGAGCATGAGCTGTGGCCCAATGACAGCTAGCTACACTGCCGACTGCCCTAATCCGTGAACCCCAGGGTTCCTTTTTAAGTGGTAGAGGAGTGTATGACTGCGGCCTGACCCACCAGGTCAGCTTCCATCCACTTGTGAAGGACAGGCACAAACACGCTCAGCCCTAGCCTGGCATTTCCAGCATGTGGCTTTGAGCTAGAAAATGTGCCACGGTCAGTACAAAGGAAACCCCCATCTCTAAAATGGGTCGGGGGTGCGTAGGATGCTCAGACCCATGATAGTGGGGTCAGAGGCACCGGCTTCTTCTCCTGCAAGGTATGGCTGGCTCCCTTATCTTACCATTTGGTTGTTTCCAGGCACATCCCAGAGGCAGGGCATCCCCTCTTTACCGAAAGGTAAGAGAAAGCAACCCATGAGACTGGGAGGGGGAGTGGTTTTAAGACGGGAACTGGGGGCCGGGAGTCCTGGCCCCTTCCTTTAGCCCTTTTCCTCGCCCCCTCTGAGAGTTTCCACTGGTGACAACGTTTACTGTAAATTCTGTGCTCTGAAGAGCCTGGGCAAACCCCGAGGCAGAAGGGAGGGGTGGGGTAGGCGGGCCACGGGACCGACCGCTCTGACCTTCTCCCCGCCTAGAGGCAGGCCCAGCTTTCGGGAAGTGACAGCAGGTTCTTCCTCCCCAAGTGAGCTCTGCTGAGCTCTCTCTAGCTTTCTTTCCCTGCCCCCACACCCACCCCCCTACCCCTCCACCCCTCACCCCCGCCTTGCAGATCCCAGAGCTCTGGGAGGGGGTTCACAAACACTGCTGCCTCTAACCAGAAAACAACCACCTGTGACAAGAAACTGCCTTTACCTTGGGAAGCAAGACGGCTTCCTGCTAGGGCCCCAGAGAAAGCAGCCCTGGCAGCCCGGGGGCCATGCGGCCAGCCAGACACTGGCAAGATCAAGAGTTCGACTTCCCTTGCAGGAGGAAGTGGCTGATCTGGGGCCTCCTCCCAACATGTCCCCACCTGCCACTGCTCAGTCCACTCTGACCCTCCCTGGGGCAGTCATGCCCTGGAAAGACTCACAATGGGACAAACTGGCCAAGACATCCATGGGAGCAGCTGTTTACTCAGAGGTACAATGACCACATCCCCTGACTTCCCTGCACCTCCCAGAGGCAGCTGGAAACCTAGGACTCAGGGAACGGGGAGGGGAGAGGAATGTTTGGGAAGAAAATTTTGGCCTCTCACATGCACATCCTCTGTTAGTCAGGGAGTGGTGAGCCAGTATCTGGGCTTCTGTGTGACGGGCTTTCCACTTTACAGAATTCCCTTCCATCCTTCAGGCTCCTCATAGTAACCTGCTGAGACAGACATGGGAGGCCAACCCTTACCATTATCCCCACTTTTCAGATGAGGCCAACTGAGACCTACCCCAAATACCTCTCAAAATGACACAGGTTAGAGGTGCCTGGGTGGCTCAGTTGTTTTGCGTCTGCCTCGGCTCAGGTTAGGATCCTGGAGTCCTGGGATCGAGCCCTGCATCCGGCTCCCTGCTGGCAGGAAGCCTGCTTCTCCCTCTCTCACTCCCCTGCTTGTGTTCCCTCTCTAGCTGTGTTTCTCTCTGTCAAACAAATAAATAAAATATTTAAAAAAAGATCACAGGCTGGTGGCAGCAGCTGCTGGGAGAGAGAGCTTTGGAATTCTCCTCAAGACATTGATTTTCTCAGAGGTCCAGACGCTTTAGTGATTGATCCAAAGCCCCACAACCACATAGGGGAAGAGCAGGGTTTGGCTCGAGGCTTCCTCATCTTTAGCCCCGTTCTTCTTCTGGCACACCCAACGCTTCCCCTGAGAGACTGGTGACTTAAGTGACCAAAGGTCTTCAGAGATCTCTAAGAAGTCCTCGGCTGCCCTATGCATCCCAAGAGAATGCTGGATCTCGATTTCAGTGATTTTTAAACACTACACTGGAACTCTGAGTTGGTCACACTCTTCCCATCACAGAGCTGATCAGCTGCCTCCTGCCCAGAGATGGGAGGGAATCTTCTGTTCAGCTACTCGTTTAGAGGGCTCACTCAAGACCAGGCTTCCTTCCACATGTGGAATGAGGTCCAGAATACATGGCAATGGTGGGCTCCATCAGCAGTAACTGGGGCTGGAGTCCTGGCTACGTGAGCCTCTGTGACTCGCTTTCCCCTCTCTGAGCCCCAGTTCCTGTTAGAACAGGAAGACTGGACCACAACAATGATTTTCAACCTTGGCCACACACCGGGATCAGTGGGATCCCCTGGGGAGGTTTACCAATACTGGTGTCTGATTCTGAGTTCAGCAGTCTGGGGTGCAACCTGGCATTGGGTGGAGGCTCCCAGGGAATTCTAAGGTGCAGTGAACATTGAAAAACATTAGAAGGAACCATTTGCTTAGAAAATCTCAAGCCCTCGTCAACTCTTGAATATTTCAGATCCCAAACTAAATACCTGAGTGTATGAGCCTTTAACCCGGTCCACTTGTTAGAAAGGGATGTGTGTGAATGTCAGGAGAAGGCTGTAAGGGGCAGAGGGATGTAGACTCAATTTATATGGAAAAATTAATGGAAACCAAATTTTTAAAAGAATAGTCTACCTTGATTAATAACTAACATTTATTGAATGCTACCATGGGCCAATCTCTAAGTATTTTACAGTTATTATTATATTTAATATTTGTGGTAGATAATATGATTATCCACATTTTATATATGAGGACAACCTAAATGTACAGGGAAGTTAAGTAACCTGTTCAAGGTCACACAGCTTGTAAAGTGGCAGCATCGCGACTTGAATGAGGCAGTCCAGCTTCAGGGTCTGTGCTGACCATATTCTCTTGTCTTTGACATTTGTTTAAATCTTACAATGTTTGGTAATAATCTCCTGGGAGGCCTCAACCCTGTTGGCTTTCCAATTTCATCTTCCCTCTTTTCAAAATCCAGACAATAATGTTCACAATTCATCCTCACCTCTGAAGTTACTTGAAGCCAACCCTATCATGAGCTACAGGCAGCTTGGGGGTGGTTAAGGAAGAGGCTTCATGGGGGTGTGGGAACAGTCTGGGAAATTCCCTGCTGGAGGGGCTGAAAGGGGGTCACTCAAAGAGCTCTTGAATGATGGGGAATCCCCAGACTGTTCCCTTACCCACAGGGAAGGCAGTTAGGACCAAGGCCAAGGACAGGCTCTGGCAGGGACTCCCCAGGCATTCTGAGCAGGGCTTTGGTCCTCCTTCCTGCCAGCTCTGGTTTAGTGCTTTGACCTTCTCCTTGAATGTTCTAATCATGATTTCCAGAATAGTGAAAATAGTCCCTGTGTGTTCCTCTTCAACAGAACACATAGTCATTTATTGTTTGGGTGACATTTTAGCTCTCACCTACACTTAAACATGAACTAAGTGAAGTTTATCTCTCACATCTATGTTCAATCTCCAGCAGGTACCATTCCACCACACAAAGATACAGGGCGGAGCCTGCCATTGCTGGAAAAGTCTGCAAACTGGCATAGGACATTTCCCAAGCCCTGGTAGGATCTATGCCTACCCCTCCTACCAATGCTAGGGAAATTGGCCCCAACTCCTGTTTCTCACCCAATGAGGAGAGTTAAGAATCGTTAAATCACAGGTCTTTGCACTGAATAATGAACAAGTCCGATTCTGAGAAATCTTTACTTTCTCCCTGTCCTAACCTCCTCCTTGCTTTCCTCTAGAGAGCTAGAAAAAGAATTTATCAAATGCTCAGCTTCTCTTGCAGCTACGCCAGACCATGTGACAGATTCTGACCAATAAGATGTAAGCTGAAGTACCTGGGGGGGGGGTAGAGCTACCCTTTCCAATTAAAAAGGCAAAGCCTCACCAGGAAAAAACCCACCCTCTATCAACAGAGATTGGTGCCTGGAGGTCCAGAGCTGTCTTGCAGCCTTGAGGATGAAAGTCACATACCGAAGATATGTGCACACAGAGAGAAGTAGCCTGGTTTTTTGATGACATTCTTGCACTAGCCCTCGTCTGTTCACTTCTAAATTCCTTGTGATATGAAAGATGAACTGTGACTTAGTGATTTCCATTTGAGAGTTCTTCTGTTACTTGTGGCTGAATGTAATTCTGACTGGTATCTCAAGTTAGAAGGGTTATTAATGACAAGCCCAATTCCAAAAAACAAACAACTAGTAAATTGCCATGAACACAAAGGTTTCAATTAAGTTGTTTTAAGCCTGTCAGTCCTCTTGGGACAGTGTCTGGGTACATATACCCCCAGAGTTGTCCCAAACTCACTCCACACATTCTACCACATGCCCCTGGCTGCACACTGAAGTCACTTGAAGAGCTTCAAAAAAATCTTAATTCCTGAACTTCGCCCCTGTGAGATGTTTCAATTTGATTGTCTGGGAATGGGTCTCAGGCATCAAGACTTTAAAAAAAGATATTTCACAGGTGAGCTTAGTGAATCATGTTCATAGCTGATTCCTTTTAAAAATATATATGTCCATTGACAGATGACTGGGTAAAGAAGATATGTTTATATACACAGTGGAATATGACTCAGCCATCAAAAGGATGAAATCTCCCCATTTGCAATGGTGTGGATAGAACTAGAGAGTAACAGGTGAAGTGAAATAAGTAAATCAGAGAAAGAGAAATGCCATATGATTTCCTTCATATGTGGAATTTAAGAAACAAAACAGTGGACCATAAGGGAAAGGAAGGAAAAATAAAGTAAGATCAAAACAGAGAAGGAGACAAACCACTAGAGACTCTTAACTATGGGTAACAAACAGGTTGCTGGTGGGGAGGTGGGTGGGGGGATGTGGTGACTGGCTGTGGGTGGGGCATTAAGGAGGGCATTTGACGTAATGAGCACTGAGAGTTATATGCAACTGATGAGTCACTAAATTCTACCCCAAAACTAATAATACACTGTATGTTAACTGAATTGAATTTAAATAAAAAATTTATATATATATATATATATATGGATATAAGTATAGGCAATATTTAGTTCTATTAAGCTTATATGTTACTTTTTTATTTTATTAAATATTTTTTGTTTTATAATATATAGGATGAATAACTTAAATATAATACACATAACTTTAGAGATAAGTCAAAACAATCTTTTGAAAGTAAAGGCCTGTTTAAGGGAAAGTGCCTCTCTATCACACTGCTATTATATTTGGTGAAAACAATTTCAAGTAGCCTGGAACAGTTCATTTTTGTGATGAAAAAGCAGGAGGTATGGTATCTATTAGAATCTCATTAATGATAACTTTATCAAACTAGTTGCCCCTTAGATTGCTGAGCTCTGTGAGGGTCTATCACTGTCTTCACTGTTTTGTCATCATTGACTAGGATGGTGCTTGGCACATAGTAATTGCTCTATAAAATCATGTTGCTTGAATGTTTAGACTCGAATAATTTACTAAACCCTGCATGTGAAGAGTCTTCTAAGTAAATTTGTGATGTCCATGAAACTTTCCAATGGAGTGCTTAACCAAGACTTTAATAGCTTCTACTTTATATAGTTACAGATGAGTTTAAAAGATTCCCTGTTTAAAAAAGGCCCCGGTCAGATCCCTATTTAATAACACTTTCGTTCCCCAAACTGAAGCTATGGGTGGGAGTAGCAGAGTAACAGCATCTTCAGAACTCTGCATATAGTTTCCTTAGCGGGAACTTGACTTTCCCCATCCATACCAAATGAAGGGGACTTGACCAGCAGTGGTGAAAAGGCTAGGCCAGTGAAAGTTAGTGCTCTTAGAAGTTGTTTTTTGTTTTTTTTTTTTTTAATTAAGGAAGATTTTTTTTTTTAAGATTTTATTTATTTATTTGACAGAGAGAGAGATCACAAGTAGGCAGAGAGGCAGGCAGAGAGGGAGGAGGAAGCAGGCTCCCCACTGAGCAGAGAGCCCAATGTGGGCCTCGATCCCAGGACCCTGAGATCATGACCTGAGATGAAGGCAGAGGCTTTAATCCACTGAGCCACACAGGCGCCCCCTTAAAGTTTTTATGAACATCTGGAAGGAAGGGCATATGTTTTCATACATAATAATGCAATCTGATATCTTCATCTGATTGATTTATAAGAAAATGCCAAGTGCTTTGCATTCAAATGAATGATTAAATACAACCTTCTCCTCAATGCAAAATGAAACAAAACAAATGCACTATTGCTTTTTGTATTTGCCTTGTCATTGAACTGAGCAGCCTGGTAAGGGGTTATTGCTTTCCATTGTGTGGATCAGAGTTTAGATTCAAATATATGCCCCCGGCAGATCTGAATTAGTTTTGTTGACCCACCCCACTCCCATCGGGTTCCTGCTCCCTGAGGCTCCATCGCCCGTTCCTGAGCTCCTCCTCATGCTCTCAGAGGCCCGGTCCCACAAGGCATCTTTCTGACCGTTAACTGGCCACACGTAGTTTGGCCTCAAGGCTCTGCTGAGCACACCCTTTCCCCCCAGATCTTCCCAGTAACCTTCTCTCACCACATTTGATTTCAAATGTCAGGGTCTCAAACAGACCTTCCTTGATCACTGTCCCCACCCGTCCCTTAACTACATTCAACATTGCACTATTTGATTTTGTAGTACTCTTCACATGGTGTGAAGTACTCTTCACATGGTGTGATTAGCCTGTCCATTTATTTCCCTATTTTCCAGTGTCTTCCGGTTGAATGGAAGGTCCATGAATTCAAGGACAGACTCTGCCTTGTCCCTGCTGTATTCTCAGCGCTGGAATAAACCATAGCTGGTACATAGGAGGCTACATACACTTGTTGAGTGGATGAATCACCTCTGCTAACATTGGATCTAGTACTGGGAAAACAGCCTTTGTTTTTAGAATTTTCTGGACTGCCCAGCTCTCACCAAAATGTTTTCTGGGTACCTGTTTACCAGTTGAATACCCAGAAAACATTTTGGTTAGAGGACCCTCAGTTGTAGGAAATTGCACTTTGGCCCTAGGAATCGAGTCCACTCTGCTTGGCTCTGAATTTTATTCTACTTTTGAATATATATCCTGCTTTATAAGAGCTCCAGGTCACCCTCCTTTGTTTCCCTAAACTCAGGGTGATGAGATGTGTACTGGGACAGTCCTAGTCCATGCCTATAGTCCTGGTGTCATCCTTACTTGCACTCTTTTCACTTCCAAAAGTGTTCCGGTTTGCGGGATAAATGGTAAGATTTACTAAAACCTGACCCCTAAATTCTAGCTCAATGACATCGTTGCTGCCCTTGTCCTCAGTGTCCTTCTGAGTTCACTCAGATCACTATCTGACCATTTTCTTGTTTTTAAATAAAAAATATATAGCATTGGGCACCTGGGTGGCTCATTGGTTAAGCCACTGTCTTCACTCAGGTCATGATCCTGGAGTCCCGGGACTGAGTCCTGCATGGGGCTCCCAGCTCCACAGGGAGTCTGCTTCTTCCTCTGACCTTCTCCCCTCTCATGCTCTCTCTCACTCACTCTCTCTCTCTCAAATAGATAAATAAAATATTTTTAAAGATACAGCATTGGGGCGCCTGGGTGGCTCAGTCATTAAGCATATGCCTTCAGCTCAAGTCATAATCCCAGAGTCCTGAGATCAAGCCCCTTATTGGGCTCCCTGCTCAGCAGGAAGCCTACTTCTCCTTCTCTCATTTCCTCTGCTATGTTCTCTCTCTAGCACTGTTTTTCTCTGTCAAATAAATGAATAAAATCTTTTAAAAAATAAAAAAATAAAAAATAAAAAATATACAGTATAACTACATTTAAGTATTTTTTAAAACTCATACCCACCCATGATCCTAGTACTTTTAACACAACGGTTTTCATTTGCACATGTTGCCATCTTTTTAAGAAACACATATTTTTATAAAATTTCAATCATTGTAAATACAATTTGCATTTTGTTTGTCATGACCTTGTCACATTCTACATCATCACCATAGTTTATCATTTTTAATGGTTACATCATCAAATGGAAGAGCCACAATTTACCAAAATGTTTTTTTAATGTTGGACATTTTGGTTGCTCTCAAAACATTGCTATTATAAGCAATGCTGCAATGAACATCTTGACCCATACTGGGTTTTGTTCAATTATTTCCTAGGATAAATTTGTAGGAGTGAGATTAGAGGGCCAAAGTCTTGCTGTGAAGTGTTACCTAAGATATACAGTGTCACCAGCAGTGAACACATACGTCAATTTTACTACAACCCCGTTAGCATTTAAACACTATAATTTTAAATAATTTATTATGCCAATTAGACTTTTGAAGCTTTCTTAATTTTTTTAATGATTTTTAAATTTTTATTTGAGAGGGAGGAGGAAGGAGAGAGAGAGAGAGTGCGCGAGCGAGCGCATGTGCACACAAGAGGGTGGGCAGAGGGAGAAGGAGAAGCAGAGTCCCCCACCAAGCAGGGAGCCCAATTTGAGGCTGGATCCCAGACTCCTGGGATCATGACCTGAGTCAAAGGCAGATGCTTAACCAACTGAGCCACCCAGGAACCCAAGGCTTCTTAATTTCATTGTAATATTATAAATTGTTGATTAGCAAGGAGGAAGAATTTTCTATGTGTCTGTTCCCTAGTATAGCGCTCTCAACCAGTAACAATTTTGCCTCCCAGGGGACATTTGACAAGGTCTGGAAATACTTTTCATCATCACAACTGTGGGGCGAGCTGCTGCTACTGGCATCTAAGAGGTAGATTTTATATATTACGGTGCACAGAACAACCTCCTTCCCCAACAAAGGATGATGCGACTCAAAATGTCAATAGTGCCAAGGTTGAGAAACTCTTAGTGTGTATCATTTTCACAATCAGAACAGAAAATTGGGTTATTTTCATTTTGGTAGGAAAAACGTTACCTAAGCTTTCTGTTCATAGCTTCTGCCCACTTACCTATTGGAGTCTTGATGTTTTTCTTAAGAAGGATGTTCTTTCTATGATATAAAATCTGCATTTATTTAATTTGATGCATTTATTTAATTTGATGCAAATATTTTCCCCAATGTAGTATTATCCTTTTAATTTTGGATTACAACTTTAAGACCCTTTTTTTAAAAAAATAAAGGAATACTTAAACTTCAGCCCCTCTCAACCTTGGACTCTCTCATCTCTTGCTGTTTATGCTTGGGTTATATTACTAAAGATTGTCTAGGTCATTCAGACCTTCTGGTTAATGGCTTACCTCTTGGCTCACCCTTTGCAAAAGGACATGTAAGGGCCTTCTGTGTAGCAGAGTCCCGTTCAACAAAGTGATACAAAACCAAAGTGAATGGTGGGCAGGCAAGAAATTTGGGTTCTTAGGTGTCCTGAGAAAGATCTTTATGTCCCCATTGGTTACATGACAGGTTAGTCTACAGCATCTCTGAGTTTTCTTTTAATTCTGTGATCTTATAAACAAGGGAATATAAACCATAATTATTGTCAGTCCCCTTCCCCCAAGCTACCATGTGGACCCATGATGAGTCTCTCTATAGATATCCCACAATCCGAAGGGGACTTTGTCCTCTGGAACCACTCTATGCCCCTTAGGAAGCAAGGTGTCAGACGGAGTCTCACAGAAAAAAAACTAAAAAAACCCCCAAGCAGCTTGGAAAAGGACTTTTTGGTGAGACTCCCATCCTTTTCAGGAGAGGGACCTTTGGATGCTGCTGATGGCAGTTTTGGGAGGACTCCTGCTTGAATGGGCACCATCTATTTGTGACCTGGGACCTGTAATCTCATTTGAGCATAAACTCTTTATAAACGTCAGGATTGGTGTGGAGTTGGCCTCCTTTCAAATATGCCTCCCAAACTTAACCACACTGACTCATCAGTGGTACAAGCATTTAGGGGTGGTGGATTGCCTTGACATGTTTTTCTTTCCCAAACAAATCAGTCTACTATTTTATTGTTCTGATTTTTTAAATGGCACATATTCATTACAATAAAAATATATATATAGAAAAATAGTAGGGTACTTAAGTAAGGTAAGCTACTCAAAACTCAACCACCTAGAAAGAACCACTATTAACATTTTGGAGAATATCTTTCCAGATATTTCTTCATGCATGCAAACATGCCCCAAACCCACAAATTTTACATGAATGGGATTAAACTCTGCATACTCTTTGTAAGTTGCTATTTTCCCTCGGTGCTATGTCATTGATATCTTTTGGGGATACAGATCTACATAGTCGTTTTCAGTGGCAGTATAAAGCCCTAGTGTCTAAATGTATCATAATATGCTTAATCACCTCTTGTTGGGCATCTGTCCAATTTTATAGTATTGATCATGATATTCATGATGAACTGAGCATCTCTGTGCATCATTTTTTCCTTCAAACTCTTGTAAGTGGAATTGCTGTGCCAAAGAGTGTTCTCATATGCAATGTCAATATTTACTGCTACTCTGCTTTCTTTAAAAAGGGTTTCAATGGATATATTGATATATTTCATAGAAACTTTAATTTCTTGACTAGATCTAATGTGGAGAAGGAACAAGTATGAATTTTGGAAGATGTTGCTTAAAGAACAAAAAGGTAAAGTCAGGAAGGGACTCAAGGAGGCTGAGTTACATGCTGTGTGACCTTGAACAAGTTACTTAACCTAATACAAAAATTATAAAATTTTTGTGCAGATTAAATGAGATACTATAGGTAGAGAATGTAACGCACAGTGCCCGGTACATAGTCATGTATTTAATTAATATCTTTTTTTTTAAGATTTTATTTATTTGACAGAGAGAAACACAGCCAGAGAGGGAACACAAGCAGCGGGAGTGAGAGAGGGAGAAGCAGGCTACCCGTTGAGCAGGGAGCCTGATGTGGGGCTCAATCCCCGGTCTCTGGGATCATGACCTGAGCCAAAGGCAGTCGCTTAACCAACTGAGCCACCCAGGCGCCCAATTAATATCTTTTTAATAAAAAGAAATTCATAATAGCAGAGGCCCAAGACAAATGCCTTTTTTCAACACATGGTTTACTGATTTTCACTGAATTTTTTAAGGGTGGAACTAGCCAGAACATTCTTTCTGTGTTTTTTGTTTTGACCCATGCCTTCTCTATGCCAATAAATCTTATGGCATGATCTCCCAGAGAGAAAGAGAAGTCCCAGGAGTGAAAAGGACCACAAACAGCTTTCTCTTCCAGTATTCCCCCAGAAGACCAAGAACAATAGTGTCATTCTAAGGAGGCCCAGGGGGCTGACATCTTCACTGAGCTGTTTCTCCTCCATTACTCAATTTTTCTCTGATTGTAAATACCTTTTTTCTCACAGCAACAGCTTTAAGCTTCATTTCATGCATAACTTATACTTGTTACATTTGTTATATATGGCATTAAAATAAATCTTGGAACCTGTAAATGTTTCTCTTTTTAGACTCGTATGAGACTCCTTCAGGAGCCAGCCCCAGGAAAGCACCTTTCCCACACCCCAGTTAAGGGAGTATCCAAGTTCCAGCTTTCAGATTTGGCCCTTTTACTCCACCTTGCTTCCAGTTCCACTCTTGAGGCCAGATCTGACTTGTCAAAGGCATAGCTCTGGGCTAATATTGCTGTCTGCCCACCATCTTCCTACCTTTAGCCTTTTCATGAACAAAGCTCCTCAGTTGATCTCAACTCTCTTTCCCACTGATCTAGGACACTGACTCAAAATCCTTTCAGCCACTGCAATCAAGGGTCACAGAAGTGACACTGATTTGCCATCCCTTGTAGAGGCTTATCTAGTACTAGACTTTAGGGTCACTCTTTACAAACCCCAACCGACTGTTGGTTCTCCCAGAGGACTAAAATATTTATGTAGGATGTTGAAGAGATAAACTATCACAGAGGAAGACTATTCAAAATTTGAAATCAAATTAGAAATCATCCTAATGCATATGTAGTAATGATTGATATTGAGAATGTAAGTGTCTACATTATAAAAATAAAAGTATATGATAAAAACATCCAACTATACAAAAAAGGAAAAAAATGTGAAGTATCTCTCCCCTGCTTCAGACCTTTCATCCTACTTTCAGAAATAAGTATTAATCTTGGGGGAAAACCTACTTGAAAAATTTTAAGTTCATACACACATGCACATATATGTTTTTCTATTAAAAACGTATATAGGAGCAAATTACCATATTCAAACCTTTTTCACTTATGAGTATAGAAGCTTGATGATGTTTTCAGATTAACACATTCAGATGTAACTTATTTTAACAATTCCACTGTATTGCCCTGAATAGACTAGTACAGTTTATTTAATCATTTCCTTATCCATGGATATTTATCTTGTTTCTAGTCTTAACTATAAGAAACAATGCAGCAATGATTATCTTCACATGTACATAATTGTGTAATATGTGGGTACATTTGTAAATAAATAGACTTCTAGATGTAAAATTGCCAGGTTATAGGGTTTGTGCACTTATAATTTTGATGGACATGATTAAATAGACTTCTAATGGTCTCATGGAGTTCTATCAACATACTCCTACTAGTAGAGTGTGGTGGTGCTTGCTTCTCTTGACAACCTCACACATTAGCAACATTTTTTGTCTTTGCCAGTCTGGCAGAGAATCTCACTGTTGCTTTTTTTTTTCTTTAAGATTTTATTTATTTATTTGACAGACAGTAACACAACCAGAGAGGGAACACAAGCAGGGGGAGTGAGAGCGGGAGAAGCAGGCTTCCCACCAAGCAGGGATCTGATGCAGGGCTCAACCCTGGAACTCCAGGATCATGACCTGAGCTGAAGCCAGTTGCTTAATAACTGAGCCACCCAAGAGCCCCTCACTGTTGCTTTAACTGCCATTTCCCTAAGTAAGGTCTAGAATCTTTCTATATTTATATGCTATTTATTTCTTCCTTTCTGTAAATTGTCCATTCATAGTCATTGCTCATTTTTCTTTTGGGTTGTTAATCATTTTCTTATTCATAAGAGCTTTCATATATGAAGTAAATATACCCTTTTTTGGTCATATGTGTTACAGATATTTTCCCCAATCCATCATTTGCCATTAACTTTGCATATTGTCTTTTGAGCTATATGGAAAATTTTCAATTTTTATGTATAATGGTATATATACCAATTTTTTTTCTTTATGGTTTCAGGGTTTTGTACTTTATCTGGGAAAGTCTACATTCCAAAATAATTTTTCAGTGCTCTTTTCCCTCCAAATTTATTTTTCTCTTTTTACATTTAACTTGTGTGCACGTTGTATGAGAAATGAAAACTCTGGTTTCTTCCTCCCAAAATGGCTAGCCAGTTGTCACAATTCTATGTATTGAATGACATAGCTTTCCTTAACTGGTTTGAAATGCCTTCATCATCATTTTGCATTTGTTCTTATGTCTTGTGCCTTATGTGCTTGGGTCTTACATTTCAGTTTGCTTTGGGGTCCCTTTCTCTATTCTGTTGTGCCCAGTGCTCTGGGGTTTTTTTTCCACATTGTTTTGATTTCTATACTTATGATTCACTTTAATATCTTGTTCAACTAATCTTCTTTAATTAACCTTCTCTAAAATTTTCCTGGGAATTGTCACATGTTGTTTTTTACTAAGAACTTAGGATAGCTAATCTAAGTCTCCTCTAACTTCCAGAAAGTTGTATTGGATTTTATTGGGATTACATTAAGTTAAATTTATAGATTACAGAAATTGCTATTTTTATATAAGGTATATCTTTCCACTTATTTGTTTTTAAAATCACTTAGAATAACTTTAAAGTTTTTAAAAATTAAACCCTGCATATTTTTTGTTAAATTGTATTCCTTCCTTCTACTTGCCAGTGTTGGTATTATAAATGGAATCTTTCCTCCCATTTAATTTTCTAATTGGTTATGGTTTACATATAGGAGTGTTATTACATTTTGTGTTAACTTTGAAAGCTGACAGTGTTCCCTTATTATTTTTAATAGTTTTTCAGCTGATTATTTTGGATCCACTTATTAGCTACTGATGTCTTTTGGAGATGAACTGTTCTAGTATGTTAACAAACTAGAATTTAAGTGAAAACTTAAAAAAATAAAATTTTAATAAAAATTATATGCCTTTATCCTTTTTAACCAATGCATTTACTGTGGCTAACAGATTTTATAGTTGTCTGTGGGAGAAAAGTGTAGCAGGGGCTTGTGTGAAACACCCAACAAAAGAGATTTAAAATAGAATGTAGACTCTGTTGATATCACAATGATGAAAAGAAGCACCTGGTCCACCTTATGTGAGGGGTAGGTAATGCCAAGGATGTTCTAAAGTTGGCATAGGATTAAACAATTGTAGAAAGAGGTTCCTTCCCTACTCTGCTTTTTAAAAGCAATCAGTGTACAGTGTTTTGTTGTAAACCATTTATAGGACAGATACTGAAAATGTTAAATAGTAAGTATCCCACACTCTCACTAGAGAAATGAAGTAATGCTTTTGGTATTTTAAGAGAGATGATAGTGACAAAGCTGAAACTGAGAAAACATTATCCCAGCCTATGAAGCTAGCACAGTAATGCAAACATGGTCTTTGTTACAGTGCTCTCAGTAGTTGGTTTTTAAAATATTGGCAGATGGGTCCTATGGCTCTGTCCAAGAGCCAGAGAATGGTTCCAGAACCCCAACATGTGGAGCCAAGCATGGAGTCAAGAGTAAACCAAGCACTCAACCCTAAGAATGCTAGTGGTGAATGAGAAGATTTTTTTTTACCCGAATCACAAACATGATTAAGAAGATAATGGATGGAGAAGATGGGTGATTACCTCTAAGCGGAAATGAACATTTCAGACCACAGCCAAACCTTCTGTTTGATGGTGGCAGATTTGTATGTGGCTGCCAAAAGCTTTTACCTGAAGTCAAGAAACTAGTTGCATTGGCTGCAGCCCCCAGGCTAGCTTCCCCAAAAGTGATGAATGCTATGGTGCTCAAAAGAAAGGAGTGAGGAGGAGTATGTGTCCAAGGGTGGGGCCATGGGAACATTCTAGAGACAGAGGATAGAGGTGTGGGTGTGACTGTGGTGACTGCATGATTGGGGGCTCCATGCACCCCAAACCCCAGAGATCATCTCAATCTAGTCATGGCTAGTATAACCAAGATGGGCCAAGTCTTCTAGTTCTAACTCTTGTCTTACAGAGAGAGAGACACACATGGCTGAGCCCATTGAAATTTCTCGCCACAGCAAGGAAACATATATGTCCCCCTCACTGATATGTCTCCCGGGCTTGAACAAAGACCAGGGGTGGTGCAGCTCAAGATAGGGATGACTCCTTGGCTTAGATGTGATTTTTTAAAGATATATTTTTTTATTCATTTTGAGAGAGAGAGAGAGAGAGAACACACACAAGCAGAAGGAGAGTGAGAGGGAGTGAAGCAGAACCCCCACTGAGTGCAGAGACCACTGATGGGCTCGATCTCACGACCCTGAGATCATGACTTGAGCTGAAATCAAGGGTCCAACACTTCCAGGCTTAATGGACTGAACCACCCAGGTGCCCCAGTTGTGATTATTTATCTTGCTTTTATAATAACTATTATTAAATTATTCTTATTAAATTTAAAAATTTTGAGTATTATACAGCAGGCACTGCATTGAACTTTTTATATGCACTATCTCTATGAGGTGGTTACTGTCATTTCCCAATCTATAGATAGGAAAACTGAGTCTAAGGGAGGTTGAACATCTCTAAGATCTGTCACACAGACAGCAAGTGGGGGAGCTAGGATTCAAACCCTGTACTTCTGACTGCAGAGCCATTGAGCTCTGCCTTAATTTTTTTTTTTTTAATAGTACGAACTTATAAAGCTTGTAGTAGTTTTACAGTCTCAGGACATTGTCCACTTACGCAAAAATGAAGGTTTTATCCTTTCCAATTTTTCTTTGTTTGCTTTTTTGCTTTAAAGAATTTTGAATTAGAATCAGACTCTGATAGAAACAAGTGGGTGATTGTAGATTTTTAAGCTTCAAGTAATAAACCAGAGCATGTTAAGACCCTAAGCCATAATGAAATCACAGAGAACATATAAGTAACAGCACTACCAATAACTTCACGTTTAGGCACTTCAATTCAACAAATATTTATGAACTTAAGACTGTGTTGAACACAACAGAAGATATGCTGAATACATTTCTCTTAAAACACAAGCATCCTGTCAGAGATGTTGGTGCAGACTTTGCTTCCCTACAAAGCACAAAGGAGCATCCCTTTCCCCCCACAAAACTATATCTTACTCTTTCTTGATACAATTGGAAAACAACTACTCTGACTGATTGCCATGGTAATCTTTCAAATCAACACACACATACTTTATTTTGGGTGCCAATCTCCCTTTACCATTGAAGTGAAGGACTATGATGTGAGAGGTTCAGGAATGGTTCGGGAGGAAGAACAGGAAGGAGGGGTTGCTAGAGGTAGTGGCAAGGGAACGGAAGAAGAAGGAGCCAGTGAAGTAAGAGTTGGTTAACTGAGGACCAAATAAAGGGGCGGAATGAAGAGGGCTAAGATGCTAAGTAAGGTATGGGAGACGAAGAGGAAGCCCCACTCTGTGAAACATGCAGCCAGAATTCAGAAATGACCAGAGCCTTGTTCTTCCAGTGGACTTGCAGTTCACAGTTCAGCATTAGCCAAGGCTCCCGCTCAAGCCGGGGGTCAAAGGCTTCTCTAGAAAGTCTGAGATTGGAGGCAACCCAATCAGTATAGGGAACATCTCAGATAAGTGACTTGAAACCACATCTTTCACAGACCTCTTGGGATATCATGAAAGATAGTTCAAAATAAAATCTTAGTGACGTTCCAGAAAGAGGAATAAGGTGTAGCACACTATGGACCTCCCTGTCCCAAATGCAGGGACCTGGGTGGCTGCCAACTGGCTTCCTAGGGGATGAGACCATAGGCAATCCTAACGCTGGGGTCATGGGCTCCTCCAAAGTGTTTAACACCTTCTGAATTCTTCCCAAAGACAGTCGTGCCTTCTGCTCTCTACACTCAAGAGGGATAGCACTCTCTCTGGCTGAACCCCAGCTCTGAGCAGGTGGTCTGCTTCCGCCCAGCCTCCCTCCTTCATTAGATCAACTCATTGTCCTCTCAGGGGTCAGGAAGAAGGGCTCATTCCGTGCTACGAAATCTTCTCAATACACCCAGAGGAGAGCCTCTCCCACTGCACCGCACCGCGCAGCCCTACCCCTCCGCTTACGCTCACCCCCTACACACACACGCATCCCCATTCAGGCAGACTCAAAGCTGCGGTCCAAGCACCCATGGGTGGTGGGAAGCAAAGCCCAACGCTCAAGAGGATGAGGAAAGGTCTGAACACTCACCAAGTGCAGGGTGTCGGCTTTCTGTGTCTGCCTCTGTCGGCTCTTCTGGGCAGCAATGCGATTTTTCTCCCTTCTCTGAACTTTTCTCACATCATCAGATGAGTCCTAGGAAGCAGAGATGAGAGGAATAACTGAGTGTGCTCCTCCCTTCTGAGTTAAAGCAGTTCTCGTGCTATTTGGTACCTATCTGTCCACCCTTCCATCTCTTCTTCTTTCTTCTTGCCCCTTCACCCCCTGCTTACAAAAAGGCTGAGCCCAAAAGAGAACTCTTCCCCACACTGTTACGCTCCCTTAGGTCCCTATCGCTATTTTGGCCAAAAGCTACAGGAAGAGCAAAACGACCCTGGGGCCTCGATAGGGCTGTATTTGGAAAAAAATGGTGAAGGCGATGAAGTGTGTTTTATCACCTCTCCTCTCATCAGGGCTACTGCTCCACCCCTACTCTCTCATTTTTTGGCCTAGAATTTTCTTGCTATTTTTTTAAAAACTTTGCTGAGCACCTACTATATACCAACTTCTGTGCAAGCGCTTTTTCAGAGGTGCTCTTGTTTAATTCCTCCATTATGTGCAGTTAATATAATTGTTTCTATCTTATGTGTGAGGAGGCTGAGACTCAAAGGCCTTGCCCAGGAGCCTAAATTATCCAGGGCCTTCCATCTTCTGATGCTAAGTCTGATACTTTTTCAAGCCACTTCCTGTGCCTCATTGGTTTGTACTCACTAGTACCACAACCCCGGGCTGAGGTCCCCATCCCAGAGTTGCCAGAGTTGCCTCTTTTTCTCCTGCATTCCCTTCTGTTCTGTGACCTTGACATTCCCCGTGGCCCTGAGCACAATGCCCAATACAAACTAGAGGCCAAGAACAGCTTTAACGGTGGCGATTACCTGGCTGTGGCAGGTCGTGGATGGGTGTTTAGGACAAGAGGACTTCTGCGTGTCCTTTAACTTTATCCTACAGTTGGACATGTCCTCTACTTGGGCAGAGAGGTTCGCTCCAGCTCTCCCTCCAGATACTGCAGGCTAAGTATAGCAGTCTGAGTAAAACCCTTCTACAAACTCCTGCGCTATCCTCACACACCCAACATGGGATCCAGAGACGCTGTTGCCGGGGCCGGACTTCGTGCTCACCAAGCAGAAGTCTCACCAGTGTGCCCAACGCTTCCAGGCCATTGCCGTAGGCGGGCAATCCGGTTAGATGGGAAGGAAGTGCTTTTCTCTAAGGGGCCTGGGGAACTAGGTTACCATGGAAGCCATGAGTAATTTCCTTCCTAGGAAGAATACAGACATCCAGGCAGCCTGAGTCGCTGTGATACCATCTGGAGCAGAGGACACTCTGCCCTCTAGGGGTCTCCACTACGACTCCTCCAACGTGTTGTTCTTCTGCGGGACAGTTATGACAGATGCTGTATTATCTGTTTATACACTTTCATTTCGGCTGCAGTATCTTGCATATCTATGCTAAGAAAAGAACGTGGTTCTTAAACCACAGAGTTGGAGCAGAAATGTGAATCCCTTGATGTACCGGGTGAGAATGAAGAAGCCCTTCTCTGGAGAGGGATGTCAAGGAATGTGGTGAAGAGAAAGCTCCAAAAGCTTTGGGGGCAGGCAGGGTGCCCCCCCCCCTTTTTTGGCAAGCCTCAAGCTGAAAACTTTGGACTTGAAAGCCACAATCTCCATTCCAAACGTTCCCAGACTCTCTACCTCAGTGGCTCTGGTTTCCCCGGGCAGAGCAGAGCGGAGCTGAGCTCCGAGGGAGGGTCTCCAGCCAGCCCCAATGCCGCCTCCAGATTTCTTCCTCTGTCCAGAAGCCACAAGGGAAAGATGCTTTGATGGGAACTCCCACACCCCTTTCTGCTGGCTGAGCTAACAGCCAGGGCAGCGCACCAGTAGATAACATAGATTCTTCTGGACTTGCCTGGCTTCTTCCTCTAGCTTGCTCTTTTTTTCTTCTTTGCTATTCCCTGCCCCTTCTTTCTCTTGCCCTGATGGCTATCTCCTGCGAAACCACTCATCCGGGCTGGGCATGCCAGCAGCCTCCTTAGCGCGTTGCCTCTCACATTCCTACTGCCTTGGAGAAAGAGGGACCCTTTCCTTTGAGAGACCAGAGTTCCTGGATGCACATTCTCCTCCTGGCTTCCTAGAAAGCTTCATGGGTGGGGACCCAGGCGAGGCAGAGGCAGTGGCCCCGTTGGGAACAGAAAGGAAAAGGGGCTTGGGTGGCATGGGTGCAGGAGGAGGGTCTTGGCCAACAGGCACGGCTTCGGTGCAAACACCACGTCGTCGTAAGTGTGACAGGGTGCTCCTGCCACCAGCCACTTCCTTGCTCCTCCCGGGGCTCCCTGGACAGGCCCACGGAGCCCAGTGCTCCGACTGCCCCCCTGCCCCAGGGCATGAGAAGGTGGGCTGCAGGGAAAGGGGGACTCTACCTGTTTGCCGGGGGGAGGAGAGCGGCTGAAGCTCGAGTCGCTGCTGTCGGAGCTGTGGGGCATGGCTGCGGTCTTCTGGGTTCTGCACACAGCCCCTGGGGCTCCTCGGGGCTCTCTGGTCACCAGCCGGCCTCCCTTGCTGACTGCTCCCAGGCCACCAGCTTGCCCCCCTGCCCCTCCTCTGCCCGCCCTGCAGCCGCCTCTGACCCCTGAGTCCTCCTCGCTCTGGGGTGCCGAGGCACTGCTCCCCACAGGGACATGTCGCTCGCTTTGGGGCTCGTGCGCGCGCTCTCTCTCTTTTGTGGTTTCTGGTAACTCACCCTGGAAGTCACATGGGCGGAAACTTAAACAAGTTAGAAGTTAATTTGAGAGAAAATACATATCTGGGAAAAGACCCACAGAATTATATGAAAGGAAGAAAAAAAATACACAAAACCCCAGATACCTTCCGACTGTTTGAAAGGCAGAACGGCGCTCTTCAATTGATGAAGATAAAAGAAAAAAACAGCCCAGGCAGGGAAAAACCCCAGCCTGAACTAGCAAGTCTCCTGTCAACATGGGCAGAAAGGAGAGGGCAGCAGGGGAGAGTTTCCACTGTCAGCCGACTTGATTTTTAAACCAAAATAAAGCAGTGAGACTGGGATTTCTTTCTGGTTTTTACCCGAAAGCAGCTGCCCATCCTGCCCTGTGGCAGGCCTCGCCCCCCCCCCCCACCATGCAGCCTGGTCCTTGTCTGACTACCACCCAGCAAAGCCCCCCTCCCCACCCCCAACCCCAACCCCCACCCCCCACCCGCAGGCTCTGGAGTGGATGTTT
>PITA01026421.1:0-22712 GCA_004023965.1 Spilogale gracilis
CGAAATGGATGAAAGACCTCAACGTGAGGCAGGAATCCATCAAAATCCTGGAAGAGAACATAGGCAGTAACCTCTTTGACATCGGCCACAGCAACTTCTTTTAAGACACGTCTCCAAAGGCAAAGGAGACAAAAGCGAAAATGAACTTCTGGGACTTCATCAAAATAAAAAGCTTCTGTACAGCAAAGGAAACAGTCAATAAAGCTAAGAGGCAACCCACAGAATGGGAGAAGATATTTGCAAATGACACTACAGACAAAGGGTTGGTATCCAAGATCTATAAGGAACTACTCAAACTCAACACCCAAAAAGAAGATGAACACATCAAAAAATGGGCAAGAGACATGAAGAAGCACTTCTCCGTAGAAGAGTCCTATCTCTAAAATTTTAATATACTGGAGTCAGCTGTCTTAAGTTAACAATGTTTCTTATTATTCACTAGGTGTAAAAGACCTTAGCAGTTTCTGTGTGAGAAATGGGGAAGAATATTGAGGTTTGGTCACAGGGCCCCTATTGCCCAGTTAAGGGTATAGAAAATACACACACAGAAAAATAGAAGAAAATGTGCAAATGAATGCCTTAAAAGTAAAATAAGTGAAAGTAAGAAAATTAGAAAATAAGTACAGTATACTTTACATATTGTTGAATATGTGTGGTAAATAATTTTCCTTTCAGCTCTTTTCCTTAATATTATCACATAATAATTTACCTATATCATTAAAAATTTTTGTTCTTAGTTTCTATCGACATTTTTAACAACTTGGTTGTAACACATGATACAATTTTGCCATTGGAAGTAGACACTTCAGTAGTTTTTAGTATATTCACAATTGAAAACGACCACAACAGTGAATTTTAGAACATTTTCATCACAAAAAGAAACCTCATACCTATGAACAAGCAGTCCATTTCTCTGTCTCTACCCAACCCTTCCTCAGCTTTTCAGCCCTGGGCAACTGTTAATCTACTTTCTGTCTATGGATTTGCCTCTCCCGAACATTTAATATAAATGGAATTATAAAATACTTGGTCTTTTATGACTGACATTATTTTCTTCAAAGATTTTATTATTTATTTATTTATTTGTTTGTCTATTTATTTATTTATTTATTTATTTGTTTGTTTATGAGAGATGGAGAAGGAATGGGGGGAGGGGCAGAGGGAGAAGGAGACACCCTGCAGAACAGGGAGCCCAATATGGGACTCAATCCCAGGACCCTGAGATCATGATCTTAGCCAAAGGCAGACGCTTAACTCACTGAGCCACATAGGTGCCACATGACTGGTTTCTTTTACTTGTGTGTTTTCAAAGCTCATTTATGTGTGGCATGTATCCATACTTCATTCCTTTAATTGTGAAATAATATTCTAAGGTAGGGAAGTCCCACACTTTATTTCTCCATAGATCAGTTGATGAGTATTTGGATTATTTGTACTTTTTGGCTATTATGAGTATTGCTGCTATGAACATTTGTGTATAAGTTTTTGTAGAGATATATATTTTTATTTTTCTTGGGCATATACCTTGGAGTGATACCTGGATCATATGGTAATTCTATGTTTAACATTTTGAGGAACTGCCAAACTCTTTTCCTAATTGACTGCAGACCATTTTACATACTCTCCAACAATATATGAGGTTTTCAATTTCTCTATCCTTGCAGATATTTGTTAAAAAAATTAAAGTCATTCTAATGAGCTGGTTTTGATTTGCATCTCCCTAAATACTAGGGGTAGAGTCCTATAAGTGATAGGTGGGCAAGAGAGTCAGCCTCCCCACTAGGCCACCAGTGACATCACCCTGACCTGAGTAAAAGGGGGCCTCAATACTGCTCCCTACTTGGTCTCCACCAACACTGCTGTGGGGAGGGGTGCCTCATTACCACTAAGTAGGAGTTACAACCCACATGGAGTCCACTGATACCATTCTAATGGGAAGGTGAAGGGATGCCTTGTTACTATCAGATGGGGATTGATGTCCAAGGTTCCCCTGTGATCTTTATGGACACTGTAAGGGAGGGGCTTGTAACTCATAGGCAAGGATGAAAGCACTGGCTTTACTAGGGAACAGGATGTTCCTTGTCACAGACCAGCAAGATCTATAATCCCCACTCAACCTTTGCTGATGGCTTGGGAGTAGAGGTACACATTTTTCTACCACCATTGGGGTGGTATCAGTGGAGGCAGGTGGATTGCCACTTCCTGTTGTTGTTGGAGGCCAGGTTAAAAGCAGTAAAGAACCACCCCTCTCCCTCAGGACAGTTTGGTTTGGTTGGTGTTCAAACATTTTCTATTTTACTATGCTATTCTTTTCCTATTCATTTGGTTAGAGAAAAGTGGCTCTTCCTTAGGACTTCTTTGTTTGTTTGCTTGTGCCTGTTGCTAAGTTACTATTTTTCCAGTGAAAAGAAAACCCAGGCAACTCATTGTCATGTCTTTCTTCAGGCCCTGAGCTAGTTTACCTTTTCTCTGCCTTTTAAAGTCTTCCTATGTTTTTTTTAGTTATAATGTCTAGAGTTTTAGTTGTGCTTCTTTTGTGCCTTTTCTTTGAGCCGTAATTCATAACTAGTGAGTGTATAAATTGCTTCTGACTTTTGTTATTACATATAGTTCCTCAGTGAACATCTTTATGACTAAAACCTTAGGATAAATAATTAGGAAGGAAACACTGACATGAAGAATGTGTACATTTTAAAGGTTTTTGACATATTTTACTAAATTGTTTTTCAAGAAAGAACATACCCGTATGTACTTTCAACAGCAGTGTGTATCTTATTTCAAAAATACCCTAGTCAATTGGACTTCATACTTTTTCCCAATTTCATAAGTGCATGTTGGTATGAGAACTAAATTTTTACCATGATTTTGAAAGATATGAAGGATTACTATCATTTATTATAAAATAATTCACCCAAGGAAAGATATAATGATAATAATATCACCTTTTTATTGCTTAGAAGTGCCAGGCACTCTATTGAACATTTAATATTTTATATTCATAATAGCTTGTGAGGTGAGTATTATTATCTCCATTTTTATGAGACTTGGCGGAGATAATTTGTCTGTGTCACATAATTAGTAAATGGTAGAATTGAAATGTAATCCAGTTTTCCAGTTTTCTTTAGCTCCAAATCCCTTGCATGAATTCATTATGGGTAGCAATAGTGAGCTAATTTGCTTAAATGATTAACAGGCTTCTTATTGTCATAAGTGAAGGACAGAATTAGAACATTTCCTTTATCAACATCAGCAGATGGCATATAGGTAAAACCACTCAATCTAGTGATCCCAATTTTAATGTACAGGTATTAATAATTGGTATTGGAGAAAACCACGCAAAGATGTTATATTTTAAAAGCTTTCAAAGCAAGGGCACCTGGGTGGCTCAGTTGGTTAAGCATCTGACTTTTGGTTGCAGCTCAGGTCATTGTATCATGGGTGCTGAGTTCAAAGCCTATGATCATGGTTCTGTGCTCAGGAGGGACTCTGCTTCTCTCCTTCTCCCTCTCCCCCTGCTTGCGCTCTGTCTCTCGAATAAACAAACACATAAATAAATACTTAAATAAATAAATAGATCATTAAGAAATCTTTCAGATTAATATCTAGTTTTAAAGTAGGCGAATGATTTTTTTTTTTATAAGAACTGCATTCTAGGGACGCCTGGGTGGCTCAGTTGGTTGAGCCACTGCCTTCGGCTCAGGTCATGATCCCGGAGACCCGGGATCGAGTCCCACATCGGGCTCCCTGCTCGGCAGGAAGCCTGCTTCTCCCTCTCTCACTCCCCCTGCTTGTGTTCCCTCTCTTGCTGTGTTTCTCGCTGTCAAATAAATAAAACCTTTAAAAAAAAAAAAAAAAGAACTGCATTCTAGAAATAATGATCAAATCTGGCAGAAAACAAACTGAGTTCTATCATACTGGGGTTTGTGTGGGATTGGCTGTGACTGCCTAGTGCTTTATTGCTCTAGGAATTAAAAAAAGATCTTGTGCTTTTTAAAACTTTTCACTCAAGTTTTTAAAGATGGACCGTGATTACCATTAGATCTCTTGCTATGATGACAATGCTTTGAAGTACTCAGAGGAACGAGACAGCAAGAAATTGTCTTTCCAATTTCATTTTATTTAACAATTACAACGTGAATCAGAGCTGAGGGGATTATCACAATTGCATGGAGTCAGGTAGCAGGAAAAGCAAGTTTTATTCCTCAGACCTAGACTGTCAATAGCAAACACCTGTGGGGAGCCTCAAGAATATGAAGAATATTATAAATTAGTGCAGATGAACTTTATGCAAAGTGGACAGATATGTGGAATTGCTATAAAAGGAATATTTATTTAATAATTTGGAAGTCTGGTTTGAAAATGTGTGGGTACATATATAAGGACAAATTGGACAAGCCTGAATGTTTAAGGTCAACTAATTTACCACGGTTTATTAAGTTGATCCTAAATAGGGAGAGATCAATTATTTCCAGTTGCTGTTCTATGATATTATTTGAACAGCCCAGATTTTGCCTTTTTGTCACCTGTTAAAAGGTGTGGAAATGATGAGGACTTGTTAGGTATAAATGAGGTTATAATGAAAATGCTGAAATCCATAATGCCTGTTGTTAGTTATAATGGGATTTTGATAAAACACAAAGAGTATTATATCTAAAGTAAGAATATCATGGTTATTAATCAGAATTCCTGCTGCTATTAATTTCTATTTTTATATTTAATTTTTGTTAATTAATGAACAGTGTATTTATTCAGAGAAAAGGTAATACCTCACTAAACGACTTTTTCATACAAAGAGGAAGAATATTTGACAACCAACTGTGGCAAATAGCATATATTCATTTAACAGTGTTTCAGGGAAATCTTTTGCCTACAGAATATTGAATCGAATGTTTGCATATATGTATGTAATGTACACATACAAATATAATATATATATATATTGCTTGTTCTCTGTTCCTCTGGAAATCATTAAACCTTTTCTCCAGTGAGGAAGACTGTTTCCTCCATTTCTTCATAAATTATTGAAAAAAATTATATGACTAACATTTCAGGTGTCAGTTGAATGCTAGGATGACAGACAGGGCAATCCATGTTGATCTTGGTATTAAAGTTAACTCAACCTTGATGAAATTTGTTGAAAATCAAATTAGGAGATGTGGTCAAAGTATGAAAAATGCAAAAGAATCTGATTAAGTTTTGCTTCCTCTAAAGAAATGAGATTTTATGTATAAGAGCTAGAGTGATTTATATTCAATACATATTTCTGGCACTCAGAAGTATAAATAAAATATTTATTATTGAAAAAATAATGAATTAATGCAAAATTGGGAGAAATTATATATGCAATTAAAATAATCCTCAACATATTTATTTGGCAGATCATACCTGTCTATAGTTCATAACACTTACTTATGGCTGGGATACATATATATTTTAACTTTGGAAAATAACAAAGTTTGACAGTAGGCTTTGACTTATATGTATTTTCACCACTTTTGGAGAATAAAAATATTGGTGTGTATAGCTGTGAAACAGGCACATTTGCTTTTTCCGCTGTTGGGAAAATAGGTGAAATATTTGGAGAAAATACTTACAACTTATATATTACATCTAATAGAAAAGAATATGTACAGATTTATAAGGGGAAAAAATCTCATGGAAAATGGGGAAAATATGAATATAAAAAAACAATTTAACCTCAATTATAATCAATGAAATGTAAATTCAAATAAGAATGAGATATGATATTTTATCCACTGAATTGGCCAAAAAAATGTATACTATCCAGAGGTGGTTGATAAGGGTATGGGAACATAGGTGCTGTTGATGGAAGTAGAAAATGGCATAGCTTTTTAGAAAACAATTTGACAGTATATAAAAATTATCAGTGCATATATTCTTAACATCACAATTGGACTTAAAGAATTTATCCAAATATACATACACATGCACAAAGATATATGTATATGGATGTTCACTACAGCCTTATTTATAAAACCAAAAAGATGATATCTAAATGTTTATATATAGGGTAATGACAAAAATTATGGTTTTATATGTGACTATGAATTCATTAATGATGTAGCTTTATATAGGGGACAACATAATTTACTTTTAAAACTAGGCTACTTTTGATAGTTAAAGAGGACACTTTCAATAATTAACGCAAGAAAATAGGATAAATCTAAATATTTTATTTATTTATTTTTGAGAGAGAGAGTACACAAGCAGGGGAGCAGCAGGCAGAGAGAAGGGGAGAAGCAGACTCCCTGCTGAATAGGGACCCTGATGTGGGACTCAATCCCAGGACCCTGGGATCATGACCTGAGGCAAAGATAGATCTTTAACAGACTGAGCCACCCAGGTGCCTCAAAATAGGATAAATATAGATGTATAATTGCTGAGCTCAGTATGTACTGATGTGGAAGAAATTTCAAAACACCATGTAAAGAAAGCACTTTCCAAAAAAATTATATGTGTACATGTATGTATGTGTGTATGTATATTATAGTAATATATCTATAATTATAGTAATATACATAGTATATGTATATATATAGTATAATTATAGTAATATACATAGTTTTCCTATGTATTTACACAAATATGCACACCCAGGGCTTTAAAGTGTAAAAACACAGGAAAAATATAGAAAAATATGTACCAAACTACTAATATTTGTTACTTCCAGGGAGGAAGATAGAATTGGGCAGAAGGATGAAGGTAAACTTACTCTTTTAAATTCTGTCTATATTAGTTGATTTTTTTTACAATGAGCAATCATTTATGTATTATAAAATCAAATAGCAGTAAAAACCTTCCAAAAATTAAGACCATTAAAAAAGGGGTTTGGATGCATCAGCCAATAATTACTTTTGTTAATTGTGATGATTGTTGCAGCTGATATGGTCACCTTCAAGTGAGGACCCTAAAATGTCTAACCACAAAGCTGAAGGCAAGGGAATTACTCTCAACAAAAAGCTTTCTCAATGGTATTGAACAATGAACATTTTGTTGTTACCAGATAGAATAGAAAGCTGCATTTATGAATAAGCACAGCTTTTATACTACATTAAAGAATTTAACACAGCTTTATGGTCATTAATTGTCAGATAAAGATTGGTTATAAATTAATTATTATGAACCAAATTCTAATTATAGCACCTTATGTAAAATTCTGTGTTCACGGAAACAGTTCAGACTATATCTGACTTTACTAGTGGTTTCCTGATGGAAAAAACAATAACTAATTGCAAGTTTCTTTCCATGGTGTTAATTTTTCTGGTCAGTCCATTAGGTCTTTGGAACAAACACAATGATTGACAGTCATGCTGAATCAGCAGTTTATTCTACAATTTATTTGTTTCTACAATGCTCCTGGCATTGTTTTAGGCACTAGAGATGAAGAAAAACATTAAACATCCCTGCTGTCATGGAAGTTACTTTCTAGTTGTGGAATAGTAGGAGATAAACATCACACATGATAAGTAAAATATAAAATTTATAGATTGTGGTGAGTGTTTTGGAAAAATAAAAATTGGCCAAAGAATGCTGAGTGAGAGAGCTATTTTATTTTTAAATAAAGTGATAAGATAAAGAAAAGACCTGAAGGAGAAGAGGGAGTAAGCCAGGAGGATAAGTGGGAAACAAGAGGAGCAAGTGCTCAATACCCAAGCATGCCTGTGGACTTTGAGGAATAGCAGGAGTCCAACATGGCCAATGAGGGAGGGGAAAGAGTTGTGGGACTTGAAAAATTGAAATCAGAGAGTCATGTGTCTGCTCTTGTAGGGCCTTGTGGGTTAGTAAAAATCCATAAAGTATTTTTTACTGTAAAGGACTGACTTTCACTGACAGCAAGATGGAAAAACATTGAAGGATTTTGAGTAGGCGTGAGATGATTTAACTTACATTTTAACAGGACCATTCTTCAAGCTCCTTCTTCTACCAAATACGTTCATCCATTTAGGAAGCTGGCTCACTAGGGTTCTGGCTGATTATTAAATTCTTTTATAGCATGTTACTGCCAGGTAAAAGGTGGCAAAAAAGTGTTTTATAAATGTACCTATATTTAGATCTTAAACTCAAATACATAGAAATGAAAATAACATTAGACAATTTTCATCCAGTCCATGGAACAAGAAGGTCAACAGGTTTTGCTCACATATACTTAGATTCTAAGAAGAAATTCAAAACAATAGGCATGTTCACAGAAATTGAGAGAAAGAAAATCTTTTAAATTCATCTCCTTTTTTACCCCCATCTCTACTGTCCCAACTTTGTTTTAAAGAACAACATCATTTCTTTCCTGGAGTATTGTGGTGACCTTCTCCCAACTGGCTAGAGTGCTTTGAGCTAAACTTGCCTTCTGTCAATACCATAGTTCAGATGTCATTTCTTTTCTAAAGTACTACAACAGCTTCCCCTTACCTGTATTCTTGTTCCGCTTTCAGTATGTTTCCTTTCTTTTTTTTTTTTTTTAAAGATTTTTTATTTTATTTATTTGACAGAGAGAAACACAGCCAGAGAGGGAACACAAGCAAGGGGAGTGAGAGAGGGAGAAGCAGGCCTCCCGCTGAGCAGGCAGCCTGATGTGGGGCTCGATTCCGGGCAGTCGCTTAACCAACTGAGCGGAAGGCAGTTGCTTAACCAACTGAGCCATCCAGGCGCCCCTCAGTATGTTTTCAATTGTGTTATCAGAGAACCTATTCCATCATGTTTCAGTGGCTGTGTTGAAGGTTTAGGTTAAAGTCAAACTCCTAGGATGGCATTGAGGCTTAGTGATCTTGTCTTGTCCTGCCTACTTCTGTCAGTTCTGTTTAATCTGCTAACCTCATCTTACGATACCTATGTTCATCTTTAAAGAACTACTTAAGTTTTGAGTGTGCTGCGGTTTCCCTTAATTCCAGGCTACTTTGCACATGCTACCTCCTTGCTTCTACTTGTCATTCAAGATTCAGTTCATGTGCTGCCTGTTTTGGGAAGTCAGAATTATCTGCCTTTTCTACACACAACCACCATACATTCTGCAATTATCATGTTGATTTATTCTATAGGTTTATAAACTATTTGAGAGTAGAGTCTAAGCATTATTTGCCTTTGTGTTTCCAATAATTAACATATAGCAGATGATAAATAATTGATCTATGAAGGAGATAAGGAGAGTAAGATGAAGAACAAAGTAAGGAGAGAAGATTGGTATGCAATATAAACATATAGAATCCAATAATTGATTGAGATTGGTGAAGAATAAGAAACTGGGTCACCATTCTCCCTTTCCTGGAGTTTATTAGTTACTTAAAAAATCAGTATAGTGAAGTAGAACTTGAAAGTTTTGGTTGCTTTTACTATAACTGTCACTAGTGTATCAAATAAAGATTTCTACATATATACACAAATGTGTTAGTTCTACATTTTTATGTTTTTTTTCTCTTAAAATTCCAAAGAACATAAAGGCATTGTGGTAGCCTATTCATATGTTAGAGTAAAGAAAGAATTGATCATCTAACTAATAATAGCTATTGCTGTTACAATGAAGATCTTTTAGTCTCCCTGGGATTCCATTGTAGGCTTGCAAAGAAGATGTGAGAGAGTACTTCTTGTGATAGTTAAAGTCTGTGACAGCTATGGGCATAGATAAAAATGCAAATATTTTACCAACTGCATGGACCAGGAACTAACCTAGCTACTGGATATAATTATAAATTAAAGTTGCAGCCCTCATGTAATTTGAATTAGAATGTCTTCAGTTTCCGTTCTATAAAGGAGCCAGGAGTAGAAATGATGTTAGACCAAGAAGATTCAACAGATTTGGTTTGCCCTTGAAAATGGCAGGGAAGTGAAAGAAATCTAAAAGTTTAGCTTTCTGTCACATCCCTGGCAGTTTTCCTGTACAGCCTGAACTGCACGAAAGGAAAATTCATTCAACCCAGTTTCTCCCCTGTGGGTGTGCTTCCCTCATGAAACAGAGACCTATTTACTTTCAACACAACATTTTGCAATTCTGCTTTGCCTGAATTCCTTCTCTCATATGGTTTTGGTGTTTCTGTGTTGGAATTTTCAGAAAGCCTTGCTTTTTTTCCCCATCTTTATGAATTAGGCCACTTTATAGTTGTGACAAAATATTTGAAAAAACCAGTGAAACTACTGGTGGCATATTGAAGACATATTAAACTTCCTTCATGTATATTGAATTCATTAAGAAATTAAAATGCTAAATAATCAATAACTTTTGCACCCAAATTGTAGGGTTAATTGAATTATCTGTTGTTAGCAATAAGGAATTGTTTGTCACATTTGGCCCATTGTTCCTTTGGCATTCATAAATACCCAAAAGCAGCCAGTTTCTAGGTCATCACCAAAGCAGTAACTGGAAGTTACTAAGTTACTAAATTAAATTAGTAAATGGCTATAAGTTCATTTCAGTTGGAGGTATCTGAAGTGACTTATTGATTTTAGTCTTGGTCTAATTTTCAGGGAGGATCTGTTGTGGTATTACCAAAAAAAAATGAAAATAATGATTCAGAACTAGGATCATAAATAGCAAACTGTGCTAGAGCTGGTGTTCTGGGCCCTGAGGACAACAATATATTGTATTATGACATATTTTTTTCTACTACTATTTTCTCTTACTCTTTCTATTGTTTATTTTCTAAAATTTTAATTCTAATATAGTTAATATACAGTGTTATATTAGTTTCAGGGGTACAATATAGTGATTCAGCAATTCCATTCATCACCCAGTGTTTATCATGATAAGTGCACTCCTTAATCCCCACCAACTATTTCACTCATCCTCCTACCCATCTTCACTCTGGTAACCATCAGTTCATTCTCTATGTTAGGAACATAGTTAAGAGTATGTTTCTTGGTTTGTTTATTTCTTTCTCTCTCTCTCTTGAGTTTTTTTCTTTGCTCATTCATTTTGTTTCTTAAACTCCACATAGGAGGGCGCCTTGGGTGGCTCAGAGGGTTAAATAAAGCCTCTGCCTTCAGCTCAGGTCATGATCTCAGGGTCCTGGGGTTGAGGCCCGCATTGGGCTCTCTGCTCAGCAGGGAGTCTGCTTCCTCCTCTCTCTGCCTGTCTCTCTGCCTACTTGTGATCTCTCTCTGTCAAATAAATAAATAAAAATCCTTAAAAAAAAAATTCCACATATGTGTGAAATCGTATGGTAATTGTCTTTCTCTGACTCTCTAATCTTATTTAGCACTATACTCTCCAGCTCAATCCATGTCCTTGCAAATAGGAAGATTTCATTTTTTTATGGATGAATAATAAATTGCAAAAAATATATGTATATATTTTTTCATCTTTTCTTTAAGCATTCATCTGTCAGTGGACACTTGGACTGCTTTCATATCTTGGCTACTATAAATAATGCTGCTATAAACATAGGGGTGCATGTATCTCTTTGAATTAGTGTTTTTGTATTCTTTGGGTAAATACCCAATAGTGTAGTTACTCAATTGTAGAATAGTTCTAATAGTTCTATTTTAACATTTTGAGAAATCTTCATACCATTTTCCACAGAGGCTGCAAGAGTTTGCTTTCCCACCAACAGTGCATGAGTTTTCCTTTTTCTCCACATCACACCAATAATTGTTTCTTGTGTTTTTGATTTTAGCCATATGACAGGTATGAGGTATTATCTCATCATAGTTTTGATTTGTATTTCTCTGATGATGAGTAATGTTGAACATCTTTTCTTGTGTCTTTTGGCCATTTGTATGTCTATGGAGAAATATGTTCATGTCTTCTGCCCACTTTTTAGTTGGATTATTTGGGGGCTTTTTGGTGTTGACTTTTATAAGTTCTTTATATATTTTGCATACTGACTCTTTATTGGATATGTCATTTGCAGATATCTTCTCTCATTCCGTAGCTTTCCTTCACTGAGCAGAAGCCTTTTATTTTGATGTACTCTTAATGATTCATTTTTGCTTTTCTTTCCCTTGCCTCAGGAGACATATCTAGAAAAATGCCAGAGACATTACCACCTGTGTTCTCTTCTAGAATTTTTATGGTTTCAGATCTCACACTTAGGTCTTTAATAAATTTTGAGTTTATTTTTGTGTATGGTGTAAGAAAGTGGTCCAGTTTCATTCTTTTGCACATGCAGCTCTCCAGTTTTCCCAAAATCATTTGTTGAAGAGACTGTTTTCTTCTTTTTTGCTTTGTTGAAGATTGACTGTATAATTGTGAATTTATTTCTACTGTATTAATCTATGAGTCTATTGTTGTGCCAGTACCATAGTGCTTTGATTACTACAGCTTTGCAATACAACTTGACATGTGGAATTGTGATTTGCTTTTCTTCTTTAGGATCGCTTTGGATATTTTGGGTCTTTTGTGGTTCTATATAAAATGGGAAATCCTGTGAAAAATGTTGTTGGTATTTTGATAACGATTGCATTAAATGTATAGATTACTTTGGGTAGTATAGACATTTTAACAATATTTGTTCTTCCAGTCCATGAGCATGGGATGTCTTTCCATTTTTTATGTCATTTTTAATTTGTTTCATCAATTTTTTTTTCTTTTTTTTTTTTAATTTTATTTATTTGACAGAGAGAAACACAGCCAGAGAGGGGACACAAGCAGGGGGAGAGAGAGAGGGAGAAGCAGGCTTCCCACCGAGCAGGGAGCCCGATGCGGGACTCGATCCCGGGTCTCCGGGATCATGACCCGAGCCGAAGGCAGTCGCCCAACCAACTGAGCCACCCAGGCGCCCCTGTTTCATCAATTTTTTAATATGCATCAGTGTTTTATAGTTTTCAGAGTACAGGTATTTCACCTCCATTCCCAGGTATTTATTCTTTTTGGTGCAGTTGTAACTGGGATCATTTTCTTAATTTCTCTCTCTGCTTCTTCATTATTAGTGTATAGAAATGCAACCGATTTCTCTACATTGATTTTATCCTGTGTCTTCACTGAATTCATTTATCAGTTCTAACAGTTTTTTGGTGGAGTCTTTTAGGTTTTCTATACAGAGTATCATGTCATCTGCAAATAGTGAAATTTTTACTTCTTCCTTACCAATTTGGATTCTTTTTATTTTTTTGTTGTCTGAATGCTATGGCTAGGACTTTCAGTGCTATGTTGAATAATAGAGGTGAGAGTGGACATTCTTGTCTTGTCCCTAACTGTAGGGGAAAAGCTCTCAGTTTTTCCCATTGAGTATGATGTTCACTGTGGGTTTCTTATATATAAGCTTTTTTATGTTGAAGCATGTTCCCTCTAAATCTACTTTGTTGAGGGCTTTTTAAAAATAAATAGATGTTGTACTTTGTCAAATGCTTTTCTGCATCTATTGAAATGATCATACTTTTTAAATCTTTTATTGATGTGATGTATCATATTGACTTGCAAATCTAATTGATTATGGTGAATGATTTTTTTAATGTATTGTTGTATTCAGTTTGCTAGTATTTTGTTGAGGATTTTTGCATCATGTTTATCAGAAATATTGGCCTGTAGCTCTCTTTTTTGTGGTGTCTTTATCTGGTTTTGGTATCAGGGTGATACTAGTTTAACAGAATGAATTTAGAAGTTTCCGTCCTCTATTTTATGGAATAGTTTGAGAAGAATAGGTATTAACTCTTCTTTAAATGTATGGTAGAATTTGCTTGTGAAGTTATCTTGTCCTGGACTTTTATTTGTAGGGAATTTTTTGATTACTGATTCAATCTCCTTGCTGGTAATCAATCTGTTCAAATTTTCTATTTCTTCCTGCTTCAGTATTGGTAAGCTATGTTTCTAGGAATTTATCCATTTCTTCTAGGTTGTTCAATTTGTTGGCATGTAGTTTTTCATAATATTCTCTTGTAATTGTCAGTATTTCTGTGGTGTTGGTTGTTTTTTTTTCTCCCCTTGCATTTGTGATTTGGTTTATTTGAGTGTTCTCTCTCTTTGATGAGTGTTTGTACAGGTTTATCAGTTTTGTTGATCTTTCAGAGAACCAGCTCCTGGTTTCAGAGATCTGTTCGGGTTTATTGTTTTGTTTTGTTTTTGTTTATTTTTTTTATTAGTTTCCGTATCATTTATTTCTGCTCTAATCTTTATTATTTCCTTCCTTTACTGGTTTTGGATTTTGTTGGTTGTTCTTTATGTAGCTCATTTACAAGTAAGATTAAGTTGTTTATATGAGATTTTTCTTGCTTGTTGAGGTAGGCCTGTATTGCTATATATACACTTCCCTTATAGAAGTTCTTTTACTGCATCCCAAAGATTTTGAACTATTGTGTTTTCATTTTTTTTCAAATTTTATTTTATTTTTTCAGTGTTCCAAGATTCATTATTTATGCCCCAAACCCAGTGCTCCATGCAAAACGTGCCCTCAGTACCCACCACCAGGCTCTCCCATTCCCCCACCCCCTTCTCTGCAAAACCCTCAGTTTGTTTCTGAGTCCAAAGTCTCTCATGTTTCGTTTCTTTCCCCAAATTACCCTACTTCCCATTTCCTTTCCTTTTCCTGCTGAGTTTTCATTTTCATTTGTTTCCATATACTTAAATTAAAAAAAAAAAGATTTTATTTATTTATGTGTCAGAGAGAGAGAGAAAGAGACAGCATAAGCAGGGGGGGGGGGTCAGAGGGAGGGGAGGGTCAGAGGGAGAGAGAGAAGCAGGATCCCCACTGAGCAAAGAACCCAATGTGGGACTCAATACCAGGCCTCTGGGATTATGACCTAAGCCAAAGGCAGATGCTTAACCAACTGAGCCACCCAGGCGTCCCTGTTTCCATAACCTTTTTATTTCATCTTTGATTTCTTGGTTGACCCATTTGTTGTTTATTGACATGTTATTTGTGGTCTTTCTGGATTTTTTCCGGTGGTTGACTTCTAGTTTTGTAGAGTTTTGTCCCGAAAAGATGCATGGTATGACTTCAGTCTTGAATTTGTTGAAGCTTATTTTGTGGCCTAATATGTGATTATTCCAGACAATGTTCTATGTGCACTTGGAAAAAATATGTATTCTGCTGTTTTAAGATGCAAAGTTCTGAAAATATCTATTAAATCCTTCTGGTCCAGTGTATCATTCAAAGCCACTGTTTCCTTGTTGGTTTTTTGTTTGGATGATTTAACCATTGATGTATATGAAGTGCTAAAGTCCCCTCTTATTATTATATTGTTATCAATTAGTTCCTTTATGTTTTTTTATTAACTGTCTTATGTATTTAGGTGCTCCCATGTTGGGTGCATAAATATTTACAATTGTTATATTTTCTTGTTGGATTGTCCCATTTATGATTATATAGTGTCCTTCTCTGTCTCTTTTTACAGTCTTTGTTTTAAAACTGATTTTGCCCAATATTAAGTATTGATACTCTGGCTTTCTTTTGACATCCACTTGTGTGGTAAATGTTTCTCTATCCCCTCACTTTTAATCTTGAGGTGTCTTTTGGTCTAAAATGAGTCTCTTGTAGGTTGTATATAGATGGGTCTTGTTTTTTTTTTTGTCCCTTCTGTCACCCTATGTCTTTTGATTGGAACATTTAATCCATTTACATTCAAAGTAATTATTGATAGCTATGTACTTGTTGCCATTTTGTTACTTGTTTTGTGATTGTTTCTGTAGTTTGTCTCTGATTTTTTTTTTTTTTTATCTTTCTCTCTTGGTTTGCTGTTTTTCTTTAGTGATATACTTGGATTCCTTTCTCTTTATTTTTTGCATATTTATTACTGGTTTTTGATTTGTAGTTACCATTAGGTTTGTATATAACATCTTCTCCATATAGTAGTCTATATGAAGTTGATGTTTACTTCAGTTTGAACCCCCATGCTTTGGGTACCTACATAAATATTTATGTTTACTGCTTTTGTGTTACATACTTTTTATACTGTCACTTTTGATCTTTCCTTTCTACTCAGAGTCTCCTTTAATATTTCTTGAAGTGTTCATTTATTGGTCATGAACACCTTTAGTTTTTGATTATCTGAGAAATCCTTTATCTCTCATACTATTCTGAATGATAGCCTTTCTGTGTAGAATATTCTTAGCTGCAGACTTTTCCCTTTCAGCAGTTTGAAATATCATGCCATTCACTTCTGGCCTGCAAAGTTTCTGCTGAAAAAGCTGCTGATATCATTATGGGGTTTTCCTTATGAATCTATCTTCTTTTTTCTTGATGCTTTAGAATTTGTTTTTTTCTTTATCACTATTTTTTTGCCATTTTGATTACCATGTGTCTTGGTGTGGACCTCTTTTGGCTGATTTTGTTGGGGGAACTCTGTGTCTCCTGGATCTGATTATTAATTTCCTTCTCCAATAGGAAAGTTCCCAGCTTTTATTTCTTCAAATAAATTCTCTGCCCCCCCCTTCTCCTTCTGGAATTCCTACAATGAGAATATTATTATGTTTGATGGCATCACTGAGTTTCCTAAGTGTATTCTTGTTTTGCATAATTCTGTGGGTTTTTTTCCCCATTTTTTCAACTTAATTACTTTCCTTACTATGTCTTCTAGTTCATTATTTTATTCCTCTGATTTTCCTACTCTGCTATTTATTCCATCAATTGTATTCTTATTTCATTTATTGTATTCTTCATCTCTGATTGGTTCTTTTTCTTATCTCTGTTTTAAGGGTCTTACTGATGTCCTCCACTCTTTTCTCAAGTCCTGAGAATATCTTTATTATCATTATTTTAAATTTTCTATCAGGCATGCTATTTATATATGTTTTGCCTAGGTCTCTTGCTCTGGTTTTGTCCTGTTCTTTCATTTGTGACATATTCTTTTTTGTCCTCATTTTGCCAAACTCTCTGTGTCTGTTTTCTCTGTTTTAGGAAAGTCAGTTATATCTCTTGCTCTTGAAAGTAGTGGGCAGGAGGTGCACTTTTAACTAGATAGCATTGGTCCTCTTCTACTGGGACAGGCAGCTGCTGCAGAGATGAGGCAGGCAAGGGGCTGTTCCATAGAGCGTGTGCTGGCAGTTTTAGCATACTGTTGGACATGCTCTGAGGAAGACAAGAGACAGATGGCAAGGTTTGCATGGGTATTCTGAGGGAAAGGATCCACAACACTGGGACTGAGGCAAGTCTGGCTGGGTGGGGGTGGGGTGTGGTGTAAGCAAGTTAGGTTGTAAGTGCAAACTCTGCACTGGTTTCTGCAAATGGCTGTGTGTTTATAATGATGGGCAAGGGAGGGAAATGGGGCCTGCCATCTCCTTTGTTTTTGGAGAAGCCCATCAGCGAACTCTGAGATTAGTAGCTAATTCTTTCTCCTATAAGTCTCTGGCCTTTCCAACTGCTGCTTCTAAGCTGTATCTCTGAGGTCTCTTCACTGTGCCATCTTTTTAAGGGCAGAGACTCAACTTCCTCTTGCTCTTTGGGCCCTCACAGAGCAAAGCCTGCTAATTTTGAGAGTTCCAGGCTTTAAGTCCCACTGGCTGTAAGCACTCACAAAATTCAGACGCTCTGATTTCCAAAGCCAAATACTTGGGGAATTTTGCTCCCTTTCACATGGTCTCCAAGGTGATAGTCTGTCTCTCCTGATAGTCTGTCTCTCTCCCTTCTCTGTATCTACAGCTTCCTCCCTCCAGTGTTTAGACCCACAAGTTTTAGGTTCCACGGATTCTTTACCCTTTCTACCCTCTTCTATGTGACCTCTTCTCTAAATTTATTTGTGTGGTTTGTTTGGCCAGTCTTTGGTCTTATTCTGTGTTGTTTGCTTTGGTGTGAATGTTATCTAGTTGTATCTGTGGGATGAGGTGAGTTTAGGGGACTCCTAGTCCATCATCTTCCCTTGGAAGTTCTGTGGTTTTTCTATTACTATTCTATTTATATTACTAATGTTTTCTATTACTATATGTTTTTCCATTACTAGCCTGTAAAGACAGATAGATTAAAAAATTGTTCCAAAATTTGCCTCTTATTTGAAAGAGTATTTAAGAGAAGATGCCCCACTTGTTTGCTTCTTTTTTTTCACCCAAATATATTTTATTTACTTTGATCTTTAAATTTTCTTCCAGTCTTTTAACCACATATGATTATTAAGTACATAACATTGTACTGGACAGCATCGTTATTGACTAGTGAACCAGAGAACTTGCTCTTAGAGCACTCTCATTCTAACATAGCAGTTCTCAGTAATTTTTTTTTAACTTTAAATTTATTTTATTTTTTCAGTGTTCCAAGATTCATTGGGCACTTGTTTACTTCTAATTAACTTTTCAATCCACATCAAACTTTGCTTTAAAAATTTTCCAAGGCTAAGTTTTATTTAGTCTTCACTTTTGGGCTCAGACTGTTAGTTCTCATAACTTAGGGGGCTCTTCTGCTTGAATAGCTTGAGTTCATTATCTTCAATTTAACACCCAAACCTGTTCCCATTTCATGACTACCTCATTTCAGACTTCACCATCTATCAGTTTAAACCCTTATCAAACTTAGTCATTCTAGAATTCTACCTTTCTCTCATTTCCCATATCCTATGATCAGCAAACCTTATAAATTCTACCTCTAATCTGTCTCCCAACTTTGTATTCACCTGTTCATTACTCTGATGTTTCTTTAGTTAAGGTTTTACACGTGTATTCATACCTCTGCTTTTGCACAAAATCCTCTGCTTGCCTATATGTACTTCTTTGATTTATCTACCTGACAGATTCCTACTTATTTCTAAAATTCCAGATATTTTTTCTCTAAGCCTTCGTACTTGCTTCTACTACTTAGCTACCCACCAGATTTAGTTATTCTTCCTCACTGATCCTATCTTTTGTAACATACTTTTATGTAATGTTGACCAGTTTAAATTATAGACACTATTCCCATATAATAATAAATTACTATAAAGTTTAACCATTTTTAATAACTCCAGCCCCTGGACACTAAATAAGTATTTGTTGGATAAAGTAATGAATTAACTAACAAAGGTGGCAAATTAACAGATTGTTCATTCTTGAACAGAAAAAAGACTCTAACAAAATATTAGGTAAGTATCTTTAGGGACTATGAATTTTTAAGCGGGAAACTAGTGGACTATAGAACATGTTTCCATTGTTTCTTTTTCACTGGAGTAGAACATTTGGAAGATAGGGGAATCTCTGGGAAAGGAACTACTGACAATGCAGTTAGTGTTAGTGAAATGGCTTAGATACCTGGACCATGACTTAATATCCTGGAATGATAGGCTCTTGGGTGACTTGCATATTCCAAATGGGGAAGAACAAATGTATTTTCCCAGGGGGTCAGTTGACCTGTTCAAGAGGGCTCTACACTGAAAATATAAAGAGAGCAAAGCACACTCCAAGATAAAGCCATGATACTGATTTCATTGGAGAAAAACAGATAGTACATGGAAAGAAAAATAAGACTGAAGGAACTTCTCAATGACTCACATGAGAAAATAGTTAGAAGACACTGGAAATATTGCTTAAAAATTCAAATACCATAACAAATGTAAAGCACATGGCTTATAAATAAAATGAATGTACATTGCAACATGTATACAGACATATAAGCTAAAGGGAAATGCCTTTAGACTTGTTAGAAGTATTTTCATGAAATAGCTTATTTCATGCACCAATAAATAAGTAATAACCAAAAATCTGATAGGAGGAAAGATTTAACAATACTGTATGTCAAGAAGATATACCTCTAAGGAACTTCACCAAATATATACCTTAGAAATGAATAAATGAAAAAGAAATGATGTTGAATTGACCTTAGGGAGGAAACAGATGATGTCTTCTTGATATATTTTATGAAACTGGCACAGAATCAAGATATAGTAGTAATAGGGACATAATCTGGCCATCTGCTGGAAGACTTAGTCAGCTAAATACAGAACATTTGACATGTTCTGATCCACTTGATGAAAATTCTGTCTCCCATGAGGGTGAAGGAGAATTTCAACACATCCTAGAAATGACAGAACTAGTATGTTAACATTTTGTATTTTTATAAAAGGAAAAAAAAAGGGTGTATGTGATTATGTATTTGATGTGTTTTTATATTCATTTAAAAAACTCTTCAAGGACACAGAAGGAACTGGTAACGCTGATTGCCTCTGGAAATAAAAGAGCCGACAGCTAGGGAATAGGAGTAGCAGAGATACTTTTCACTGATTTACCTTAAAAATTTTGGGCTATAGAATTATATTGCTTGTTCCAAAAGGTAAACTGAAATAATCAAAGGTAAAAGAAGAAGGAAGAGGAGGAGAAGGAGTGTTAGGATTAGGAAAGGAAGAGGAAGATGAGGAGGAAGACAGAGAGGGGAGCAGGAAGAGGAAGAAGAAGAAGAGGGAGAAGAAGAAATCATTCTCAAATAACATTCTTGCTGGATAACAAGGAAGGATCCTTTTAAGATATAACAACATTTTGCATAAGCCTTTATTAAACTATTTATATTGTATTGCAATAATGTAATATAGGGTATATCTCTTAAGCAACCTGTCAGATTAACCAGAGCGGTTCTTGCTGTCTCTGAGATGTAGCGATAGATACCCAAGGTGCAGTAACTGCTTCCAGGTGAAAGGTCTCCCTTTCTTGTCTGCATGTCTTTGCCTCCCTCCTCTGGGATGTGTACTTAGCAAATGTCTCAAACCTGACTTAATTATACTTGATATTTTAAAACATGTAATTTAATTAAACAAACTAATGAAATATTAATTGTGGAATGAAAGCGGGTGTTTTTTTTTTTTTTGAAAGATTTTAGTTATCTATTTTATAGAGAGAAACACAGCCAGAGAGGGAACACAAGCAGGGGGAGTGAGAGGAAGAAGGAGAGAAGCAGGCTTCCCGCGGAGCAGGGAGCCAGATGAGGGGCTCGATCCCAGGACTCCCAGACCATGACCTGAGCTGAAGGCAGATGCTTAATGACTGAGCCACCTAGGCGCACCTGAAAGCGAGTTTTTTTCTTGAAACTGTATCTGAATACTTTGGAAAGACTATAAAAATGAAATACTAAAACAAGTGCTATCAGAATAGTTATGAGCAAAACTGGGGGAAAAATCACAAAAATTTAAATGGTTTTGGTACAGATACTTCTATAGTGTTGTAACATTCTTACTCTGTTTAAGGAAACTGAAATTAGAAATTATAGATGATGTGTTATGGCTCTGCAAGAAAGAGCATGCAAAATTCCAATAAACAATGGAAGAAAAGACCTTGACCCTATATCTAAAGTTTGGTGAGTCAGTAAATATATAAGGGTTTAAAGTGAAAATTATATTTATGTTGTGATTCTCCACTTCAATAGTTTGTGTGTGTGTGTGTGTGTGTGTGTTTAACCAACTGGCCTTATCCTGTGTTACTTTAAGCATCTGTAAACTTTCATAGAAGATGGGCCATATCTTGTTCATCTTTGTAACACCTATGCATCATATGGATCTTAGAACATGGCAGATGGTCAGTAAATATTTGTTGAACAACTAGTATACCAACAGAGTTGGAAGTAGCCTATATATTTGCCAAGTCCTGGTAATGCATACCCTCCAGGCTTGTCAACAAAACTTGAGAACCGTAGAGTAAAAATGGTACTGGCCAAACTGGATTCAGGTGCTAGGTGAAGAGAAAGAATATCCAGGTTAATAGAAGGAGATAGAAAATTTCATCTTTGGTCAGTGTAAGAACTAGAATATGAATACAATTTAGAGTCAAAGCCAACAGAAAATGACAAAGAAGAAAAAAATAATCAGCGTATTGGGAGTTATAAGCAAGAGTAAGTTCATTTGAAACGTTACAGCGTGCCTCTTTTAATATTTCTTTCCTGAACTTCAAGATAAAACAGAGTGAGTTTTCAACAGAAGAAATTCTGGAAACTTAAGCTAGACCTAATTCTATAGGAGTTTATTGGTAATAGGGAAGTGAAAGATTTTTTGGGATTAAATAACTAAGTCATTTTAGAGTTGGAGATAACCAGGGAATGGGAAAATTTATTTAGATGCACACAGAGACCGGAAGTTCCTAAAGTGCGTTATGAGGAATACGAGATTGTGACCATTACATACTCTGTACTACATAGAGTACGTTTTCCTGTTTATTTATGTGTTCTTTATTCTGTCTCTCCTTCTGAAGAGCAATCTCCATGACATAACCGGCTCTTCTGGCATGCTTGCACATATTAGGTGCCTCAGAAATATTTGTTAAATGAAGATCTGGTGAATAATGTGGAGAGGCAGGAACCTGACAGCTCCAGAAACAGCAGGGGAAGAGTTCACAAACAGAATCACAGATTAAAAAATTTAAAAATTACTGTAAAACAAGAGGAAGCATTGATTACCCAGACCCCCACCACTAAATAGGGTGTTTTTATTTGTAAATTAAAAATGAAATGAGCTCTATTTAGCCCACTACAAGGCACAGTGGTAGAGAAGGAAGAATCAGGTCTGGATGCCTAGGAGACTAATGGTGACATTATTAGAAACAGAATACCTCTGTCTATGGAAGGTGAAAAATGGTTGTTACTTACTTTTATAGAAATTTGTGTTTAATTTGGTTTATAGAAAAAAAAGTTCATTAGCCGGTGAACAGTTTCAATAATTTTAAAATACAATGTATGAGACCATTTTATAGTAACTGTAAGAGTTACTATATCATTGCTCTCCACATGACTCAAAGGAAAAGAATCATTATGCAGTCATCTATGTATTCTTAATTAAAGAGATCATGTCCATATTATAATCTTTCTTAAAATGACTGAATTGCAAAACTAAGGGACAAAAGAAAGAGAAAGGGGTATTTGATGCTTTTGCATACATAATTCCACAGAGAGCAATGG
>PITA01026422.1:0-22626 GCA_004023965.1 Spilogale gracilis
TGTGGAAAGAGCCAAGGTGCCCATCAACAGATGAATGGATAAAGAAGATGTGGTACATATATACAATGGAATACTATGCCTCCATCAGAAAGGATGAATATCCAACTTTTGTAGCAACATGGACTGGACTGGAAGAGATTATGCTGAGTGAAATAAGCCAAGAAGAGAAAGTCAAATATCACATGGTTTCACTTACTTGTGGTGCATGAGGGGTAAACTGGAGGACAGTGGGAGAAGGGAAGTAAATGGGAACTAGGGTAATCTAGGGAGGGAAACGAAACAGCAGAGACTTTGGACACAGAAACAAACTGAGGGATTTGGAGGGAGGGGGGTGGAGGGATGGGAGAGCCTGGTGGTGGGTATTGGGGACACCTAAAGCGTGGAGCACTGGGTGTGGGGAATGAGTTATGAATCTTGGAACACTGGAAAAAAAAATTTAGTAACAACAACAAAAAAATGTTTTCTTAAATATGGTTATTTGGGATCCTTAAAGATTAATTTGTTAATGCATATCAGATTCTTTCTCCTGCATAAGAAGGCTGCATGTATAAATAGGTTAGGAGGGAGGGATCGGGAGATGGAGGGGAATGGAAGAGAGAATAAAGATACATTGTGCTCCATCCAAAACCAGAACATTCCTTTCAAGCTACTCATTTTGTCCCGGCATACCTACTGATGTTTCTTTTGCTTAATGCAATACCTCAGTTTCTAGAATAAAACCGAGAATCAAGACAACTTTCAGGACAACATCTAATAACCAACACATTGTACATACCTAAGATCACCTACTCTCAAAATCTCCCTTCACTCAAGACCTATTTAAATCATTTACTCATAAGTCAGAAAATATTGCCTTGTGCCCATGATTCCATTTTTTTAACTTTGGAAAGGCTGTGAATTATTATAGAAAACTTCAAACCAAAAGTCCAAAATATTTAAAAACTTAAAGGAGTAGATGCTAATTATCTGAACAACATACAAGACTGCAGTATTTTTTAAATATGGTTTAAATGTTTAAAATATTGTTTGTATTGTGTACACATTGTTTCTTGGTTTAATTCTATTGTAATAGTACTAAATATCTTCCCTTGCATGCATGGAATGCTAAAATCTCAGCCATCAGCCCATGGGGAAGAGTGAGGCTGAAGCAAAACCACACAGGTCAGGAGATGCTCTAATTGGCTTGGCCTAGACATTGAGAGCTTGTACTTAGGTCCAAAACCTGGCTCACTACTTTTCTGGGTAAATTATCCAAGCATGCTTGGTCAGATTTACTTAGGTATTAAGAGAAAAAAAAAAAAAAAGGTAATGATTATAGTATCTAACTCATGAATTGTTATAAAATTAAGGTGAATAATGTACACAGAGTATTTAGAGCACTGCCTGGCACAGAGGCTGTATTTAATAAATATTTGCATTTCCATTGAATTAGCTCCTGAGGAGCTAGCAGCATCCATTGTGATGCTCCAAGATGTGTTATTATCTCAGGCTTGATTTAGGCTAATGTCCATATCTGAGGGTGTCCAGCCCTGCCTGCAGGGGCACATAGCAGGAGGTTCTGGGCATAGGCCCTAATGAAAGTCAGGTGGATGGCAGCACTGTGGATCCAGATGGCCCTTTGGCAGAGGGTCACATCCATGGCTAGACACAGAGGGAATGGGGTCCAACCCCTAGGGGATGCTAACAAAATTCTGAATAGGAATCCAAAGGGAACACAGTGGTATTTAGGTGAAGGCTGTGGCTTGGTAAACAAACCAATGTCTGAGGTTCACTCCCCATATACCAAATACTGGACCATTGGCAGTTGAGGACATAGTCCCCACTGTGTCTTTATGTGATAATATAATGATCTCAATTTGAGGGGGGTAAGATTGGCTCAAAAAATGGATTGGGCTAGAACTGTGGTTTAAAGTATCTGCAGGTGAGTGATTTGGGGAAAAGCCATTTTAGAACATACAGTGGTATTTCAAACATAGTCTCATATCTTTCTTGGTTCAAAAATGTCAAGGTTGAGATTCAGAATACTATCCCCAAAGCATGAGATCTGTAAGTGATGGAGCATGCATAGAACCTTCCTCTTCTCTTTCAGGGCAGTCAACTCTTCTTTTAGCAGTGGTGTTGCCACAACTATGGTTTTATGTATATTGAATATTCCAGTTGAAATGTAAAGCAGTTGATGTATTGGACTACTTGTACCTAGCCAAGATTGCTACACAATAGTGCTCCATCAGTGACTATTGATTAATGTATAGATTACTTTAGTATAGTCTAATTACCTCATATAACTGTGTCTACTTGTGCATGTAATAATTATTGCTTGAAGAGAATGGTGATATTTAAAATTTTTAAATGTAAAGATTGGGTTGTAGTTGTAGGGTAATTGAAGCAAAGTTTTTTTATAATGGAAATACTCTCTAATACTTTTCTTTAAATTCTTTAATTTAGTCCATATTTTATGGGTCTCACTGAATTCTGATGGCATTATGGAGGAAAAAAAGTCATATATTTACCTTTCTAGTGGGGAACATAATAAATTAAACCCCAAAGTAGGTAATACAGGCACATAGTTAAGATTGTTTCAGATAAATTAATGTGTAATAGATCCATTGTAGCTGCTTATAATGGGCAGCGTTCTTGCTCTCTTGCTGTCTTCTTCCTCTAGTTGAGGTAAAAAGAAAAAGACTCCCCTGACTCCCAGAATCACACTGATGGCACTTTACTTCTGTCAAGGGCATAGCTGAATCAGGAAGCCAGAGTCAATGCCCCTTCTTCCCCACCAACGCTGCTCTGTTTCACCTTAGCAAAATGGGTTCTCTGTACACTTACATACCTTCCATAATTTAATTACAAATCAGTTTTGTAAAAAATTGTCTTAATGGTGTAGAACCCTAAAATATTTTCACTCCAGCTTCATGGAAGCCAGAAAATACAACTTTAGTTGTTTTTATTTTACTATAATTCTATACTAGAAATTCAGAATTTGTTCTACTTGGAAACAATCAAACTATTGAGTGGGATTTTCAATAGTCTCATGTTGAAGAGCTACTTCAGGTATCAAGGGAATATATAGATATTAGCAATGTTTTATCATTAGGTTTTATTTTAACCTCAACAGAACATCCTTTAAAAGTCCATTTCTGTCTTTATCCTGCATTGGACTAGATAGACTGTGTGTATCTAAAATCTGGGAAATTTTTGATAAAAGAAAACCAGCTATCACAGTCTTCTTTTGTTACTGAATGTCCCCAATAGTTCCCTGAATGAATCAGGAATCTGAATGAGACTCAACCACTCCTGAAACCATGTGGATTCTGATTATGTCACCATTACATAATTCACAAACTCAACTCCAGAATCTTGGTTTTGATTACAGTCAAAGAAGTATGATAAGCTGAAAAGAACATATATATGCCAAGCCTTTCTTATTTTTATTATTTTAGTACTTGAAAATATTTCCATTTGTATACATAAAGCCATGCAGAAGCCCTTTAGTAATTTTGTTAGTCTATCGTTTGCAAATTATTCACACAATGTAATAACACAATGCAAGTACAATGTAATAAAAAAAACAGAACTTTGTAACTTGATGTTAATAAAAATTTAACATCTGTAGCTTGATTAGTCAATTCTTATTTATTATAGCTGCATCTCAAATACAATGTTTAGATGGATGCCCCCATTTTATACAAAATTATTTATATCAGTGGCTTTCAGATAGGATGTCCAGGGTATGGAGGTACATCGGGGGATTGTGCCAAGACATAATAATAATAATGGGATAAAAGTAAAACAAGGATGAGGTCAAGGAAATGTAGGTAGTGAAGCTAAAACGTGGATATGCTGATAAAAATATTGGTAGTAAACAGGAACAAATCTGGCTTTCTATGTTTTATCAATCAGTTTTATCAGTTAATTAATCAACTAAAAATCAGTTTTAGCAATCAAACCAAACCATACTGTTTAGACAATTCATAATGTTAGATACAGTAGAGCTGATGGAATCAAGCATCTAAGAGGCTTATCAGCACCACGGTAGTTGATCAGGAAAGATCTAGTATGAAATGATGAGGTCCCCAGACCATCAGCCAAATTTGGGATTTCCAAGTTTCTAGATATAGTAGCCATTTGTGTGACTTTTCCATTGGCAGCAAGTAAAAAATTCCTCAGGCCTTTGGGAGGGTGAATATGAATTAGGATAAAAAGTGGAAATGGGGTCCTTCCTAAAGGCTGGATTTGCCTAGAATGGAAGAGGGAGGGAGGGCCAACAGCAAACAAGAGACACAGCTCATAGCTACCCCTCCACATGCTACCCGCCCTCTCTTTTTTCTCTTTGTATTCTTTCTAATACAAATCCAAAAATTCTAATGCACTGTCTCTCTACAGGAACATCATGAGAAGATGCAACATCTATCTGGGCAATATCCCTTATTTATCTGCCTTCACAGCGACAGAGTAAGAAGGAAGAGGAATCCTGATTCAAGATCTCTAAATGAATATCCCACTGCTTCGTCTTATATATCTTACCCCACTTCATCTGGCAAACATATGGAGCTGTTATTTTCCCTTTGCTCACAGGTTCCAGTCTTTTACACTTATCCAACTCCCACCCAGCCTTCTTGACTCAGCTCACATCTCTGTAGTTCTACTCTTCTTATCTAGTTCACATGTTTGAGCTCCACCTCTCTGCCGAATGCTTAGAGCATTTAAAGTCTATAGCTTATAATTCAGTACTTAATATATCATCTCTTCTTTGTTGTTGTTTCTTGTATCTTAATCCTCTTACTCTGCTTAACAAAATTGCAAATGATACAAAGCTGTTTGAGATAGCTAATCACAGATAATACAAATTACAATAGGCAGGAGTAATGGGTGCAAGACACCAGGCTAAAATTTGATAGGAACAAATGAAGTCTGACCTTGGCCAATGACGATAGTATGTCCTGAACTGTCCAGCATGATTAACTCAATTCTGTGCATTTTAAGTCCGTTAAAAAAATAATAAAATTATAAAAATCCTGTACATAGAAGTGAAAATGGAGTTGCATGTGTAGAATTGCAGTAACATACTAAAACGGTCTCTGTATAACAAGAAACTAGATCTTTCATTTATTCATTTATTTTTTATGTATTCATTAAGCAGTTATGATGACCTTAGAGGTGCCTCACATTAAGCTGAAAAAAAAGAAAAAATAAGCTGCCCCTCTCCTTAAAGATCTCACACATTGCTATGCAAACTAAGGACTGGTGTATAATACAGGGAGCAGAAAACACAGGCATGTTCAGAATGCTAGGTGAAAGCAAAAGCTCAACTTCAGTGATCAACAGGCAAATTATAGTGGACAAGGGGTCCGTGCAAACTGAGACTGAGTCCAGGATGCACAGTCTTTGCAAAAAACCAGGGAGAAGGTGATCCTGCAATCTGCATGCAGGCAGACCAGAAGAGGGATGCTGTTAACTTCTCAGTAACACATATGAAAAAGATTAGCAGTCTGTGGTGTACTCTGAAAGGGGCCACAGAAAATCTAAAGATAAGGGCAATTGTAATGACAAGTGCCAAAAGAACAAAAGGAGAAAATGATTATACTTAGACACTTGAAGGAAGTATCTAGGGATATTTCCTAGATATGCCTAAATATCTAGGGAAATAGGGAAAAGGGTTGGACTTGTTCCATGTAGAAAAAGGTTTACACTTGCTCTGAAAGCATATAGGGCAAAATGGGATGTGGTAGCTGAATGGTAAGGAGGTAGATTTTGGCTAAATAATAAGCAGAATGCTCTAACAGTAAAAGCCATCCAAAATGACAATATGCTGCCTTGGGAAGGAAAGTTCTCAAGTAAATGATCCACTGTCCAGATGAAAGATTATTTCACCCTGTTTAAACTTCTTTCCATATCTAATAATGAGGAAGATTTTTATTTTGCTTATTAAAATTAAATACTTATTTCCATAGTACTTACTGAGAACCTACTGTCTACTGGGCACTGTATTAGGTAACTTACATTTAACTGGGGTATTATGTGATTGTTGAAATGGGACACTGGTATAACTGATGGAAAGATAAGAACCAGCCAAGTTAAAGGATATGGAGAAGGCAACTCAAAGGAGGCACATCTTCCCAGAAGAGGTCCGGGCTTTCTCGGCGCCCTAACATTCCCCATCAGAACACAGAGCTGCAGCTGCTACCACCATAGTGATTGAGAAATCAGTCAGACACAAGAAGTACTGATACTTTCATAGAACATGTTTCCACTCTGTCCCCTAGCCACTGGCTGCTGTAGAAACTCTGTGAGGGGAAATCTGCCCCCCAAGGGCAATAGAGTGCTGCAAAACCACCCTAGAGTTTGCTACTTGAGAGTGTGTATCAAAGGGTGATTGCCTTAGAGTCCACTGCCTTCAGCCAACCTTGGCTTCAGGCTTGGCAATTTCACAGGGAGAAATTGATAGAAGGGACAGTCTGGGACTAGATTCCAGGGCCTGCAAAATCTCAAAGTCCTTTTAAAAACCTCCCAAATGCAGATATTTATAAATCAGACCAAGTACCAAAAATGGCCAGTTTTCCCAATCTGTTAGGAATCAGATTCTGTATTTATACATAGAAAAAGTATCATAATTACATGTATCTACATTTATTTGAATGAAAAGATGTTGATTTGTGACTATTTCTTACATTCTTCCCTATGTGCGCTACATGGTGTGAAAGGCTGTGCCCCTTTCTTATTCATTTTTGCAATGGACTGCATTAGTACTGAGAGCATTGCAGACTGCGGCCGGTTCCTAGTGTGCACCAGGGTCAGTGAAATGGAATTACATATTAACAGAAGAGAAGCACAGGGAATCCCAGAAATAGTAAGAGAATGTTAGCCTCCTGTATGAATGCTAAGAAACAGATAAGAAACAAGATGACCAACTTTCATTACTACCATGACACCCCCAGGGTGCAAGAACCTGAAGCTACTGATGTAAGAGCTGATTTCAAACCAATTATGGAGCATCTACAATGAAATTAAAATTACAGCCATAGCCAAAGTCTCTGTAGTTAAAAACAGTGACTGAGGGTAATGGAATTGCATCACTGAAGTGCTAAAGTTCACCGCAAAGATGCCATAGACAAATCATAAAGTAAGCTAACAGACTGGGAAAAGGTATTTGAAAACCAAATAAACAATAGAGTAATATCTATTGGGTAGAAGTTTACTGAATACATACTGTGGCTGACAAACAAACATTTGGCCCACTTTGAGTGCAAATATCCTAGAATCAATTTCTTAGGTAGATGATTAAATCTGAGTTCTTGGCAAAAATAAGTGAGTGTGGCAATTCACTCACTGAGAATTTGAATGGTCAGCTTTAAAAGTTTGACATCGTGGTCCAGAAACAATCATTTCTCCTGATTCTTGGCTATGAACAGCTTCTCCAGGCACAGTGATGCCCTGAAAGTGGTTTCCTTGAAGCAGACATACGAGCATCACTAATGTATGTACACAAAAGAGAATGGAAATCAGGGGCCAAAAATCAGTTGCAGTTCTAGAAGGATTCTTACAAGCTTGGACACATCTCAAAAATCTCTCAATTTCAGAAATTGAAAACTGCCTCTAAAAATTACTTCAGTGATGTTTAAAATTTTGGCCTCCCTAGAATCAAAGGCGGATAAGGAATTGTCTTGTTAATGTGTACTTTTAAAGAATGCTATTTTGAAGTTGGATGAGTGAGAAGAAAATTTGTTTGAGCTTTTTATTCCCCTTCCACTCTTTCCTCTACTCTTTATATTCTTCACTATGTCGAGATCAAAAAATGATTTATCATGGATATTGTTGCACATGATTTTGTAGTTTTTCCTCCTCATGACATTTAGAGGTGGCAGAGTTGAAAATCTGCTTTTAATTCATCTTTACAAGATATAAAGTCTTCTCAAATAGGACTTTTCTCTTGAAATACTCTTGGCCTGAGCTGAATTAAATAACTAAAAATTAAATATAGCTCTTAATGCTTCTAAAGATTAGCATTGTGATATAATCTAATTTCTATTATCCCGCCTTTTTATTAGCATTTAAATTTTTATAAACATTTGCTGGCTCAAAACGGATATTATGTTCTTGTTAATGTTATCTATCTAATGCACTCTCTCTTATTCATAATAACTGCTAATATTGTTGAACTATTTGAAAGTTCTTAATAATTTTCGTACACCAAATTAACAGCTTTCAAAATCAACATTAATTATTTCAAGAATTTTATTATTGTAATAAATAAATATGCTTATATTTCAACTGCCTAAAGAAGCCAAGCCCATGGACGGTTTCATTTCAAGTTGTATCTAGAATGTTTGCCTAAATTTGAAAGTGAATATTAATGAACATTCAAATATTAACAGTCAATTCAAGGGCCATGCCTTGTTCATATCCTGGATATCACAGCACTAATTAGAGATGATCGAAATGTGTGTGACCACATTGCCATGGACAAAGGTGCCAAAAGGAGGTATTTGGCTACTTTGTCTTGCAAAGACTGAGGCTGAAACAAAGTATCGTGTTTTTTCCTGAATACTGAAGCCAAAGTTAAACTTCAGGGCATCCCTAATTAGAAAGGAATTCCTTGATAAAAGTAAAAAGAAAACGCTCTAAGTCTATAAATAATCCTTAAAGTGGAAACTTGAATCATCGATAAACCTATGAAAAGTTGCTTACTCCTGCTAGTAATTGGGTCATGAGGATCTAGACAGCAGTGAGCTACCACATCCATCCAACAGGTCTAAAAAAAAAAAAAAAAATTAGCCGTGACTATCAAACATTGGTGAGAATACATGTATATGAAAATCCACAAGCAATTTGCTATTACATGGTAAATGTAGTTTCATATATTTGACATGACAATGAGAAAACTCATGTTTAGTCTATGACCGAGAAACATTTATACATGTACACCGGGGGCAATGTGAGAGTTGTGGTTTATCCAATAAGGAAATACTACACAGTAATTAAAAAGAGTAAATGGGATCTACTTTTATCAAATGTAAAAAAAATAAAATCAAGCTAGAAAATGGCAACTGAAACAATATAATATTTATGTCCTATTTTAAAAGATGCCAAATGTGACTTTTGGGACTATAGACACGGAGTAAACTTATAAAGAAAATGCTTAGGAAGGTTAGATAACAGTTTTAAGATGGTGACTACCTCAGAGAAGAGAGCCAAATAGAACTATTCTATTTTATTGCTTATAAAATAGGTCTGAAAAATAAAATCTCTGGAAAGCAAATAATAGGGTTGCCCTCTTTTTACAAATGGGGAAACTAAGGTACCGAGAAATGATATAACTGCCCCAAGATTGCACAAGTAATTTGGGATAAGCAGACAGCTGAACTAAAGCTGTCTAGCCCTACTATCTATGCTCTTAACTATTACACTACATTGTGCTGAACTGTTAAATGTTTCAGTGGATAAAAAGCAAAACAAAACAACTATTCCCATTAGTCAGCTGGGAGGTGATAGAACCCATTCCTAGCTGACTTAAAATATCTCTACTAATAGTATCTCACCATGGTCCCAGAAATTTAACGAGGAGGGATATCTAAATATTTAGCTCAAATGAAGGAAGATACTCTTCAAAGGAATTAACAATTTACTGTGTGCCATAAAGTCTAAGGATCTTCCATACAACCCAGTCAACCCTGGGATTTGGCGGTTCTATTATCAGTGTTTTTGTGTAGGAATTCCAGTCTGGCCTTTCTCACATCATTTATCTGACTGTATTCAGAGAAAAATCAGTTAAGAAGTTGGAAAATAGGGTGCCTGGGTAGCTCGGTAGGTTAAACCTCTGCCTTCGGCTCAGGTCATGATCTCAGGGTCCTGGGATCAAGGCCTGCATCAGACTCTATGCTCAGAAGGGAGTCTGCTTCCTCCTCTCTCTCTGCCTGCCTCTCTGCCTACTTGTGATCTCTCTCTCTGTAAAATAAACAAATAAAATCTTAAAAAAAAAAAAAAAAAAGAAAAGAAATTGGGAAAACAGGGGTTCCTGGGTGGCTCTGTTGGTTGAAGATTTGCCTTCAGCCCCGATCCTGGGATCAAGCTCTGCACACAGCTCCCTCTCAGTAAGGAGTCTGCTTCTCTTTCTCCCTCTGCCCCTCCCCTTGCTCATGCTCTCTTTTACTTACTCTCTGTCTCAAATAAATAAATAAAATCTTAAAAAAAAAAATGAAGTTGGGAAAATAGGAAAAAGTATTATAATTTTGTGAGATTTAAAATCTAACAATCAGCACTGAGACCTCACTAATTCAAAGGAATCTGCTAATGTCAATTCAAAACAAGGGCAAGAAACAAAGACTTGCAATAGGATAATGTTGCCATCTCTGGGAGACAGGACAGGAACACATAGGAGAGAAGTGGTCACAATGTAATCCATCTTCTTTCTTATAGTTGACACTGTCTTATAAGAATGTGTTTGTGGCCCTGTCTGCTAAAAACGATGAGTCATTCTTGCAAATAAAACATGTAAGTTTAAGTTTACATGCATTCTGTGTATTATACAAATCCTATAACTGATGTTCCAAGAAATAAGTTTGGGAAGCAAAATAAATCCATAAATTGGCAATGTTGACAGGTGAGTTTGTGTGGTATTATTAACGATGCTAGGAGAGCCATATGTTATGTTATTAAATACTGCCACAGATGTTAGCTAGTATTTGAATATTTGCAATAAGCTACAGCTCTTTGTAAAGCAAATCCAATGATTTTAGCGTTAAAAAAGGAAATGAGCTTTGTAGAAGGCAGCATAATGGCTCCCAAAGATGCTTGCTTCCTACCTGGGAATATGTTACCTTATATGGCAAATTGAATTTAGCAACTGTAACTAAGTTAAAGATTTTGAGAAGGGGAGATTAACTTGAATTATACAAGTTCTTAAATTATACAATTTAAGAACAGGAGTCTTCAAACAGTGAAAGAGGGAGGTAGAAGGTCAGAAAGAAAAAGATTTGAAAAAGCTGTGCTGCTGGCTTTGAAGATGTGAAAGAGACCACTAGCCAAAGAATGTAGGTGACCTCTACATGCTGGGAAAGGCTAAGGAAACAATGTTCCCCTGGAGCTCTCAGAAAGAATGCAGCCCTACTGACACCTTAATTTTAGCCCAGTGACAATTTTGACCCACAAATTGCAGGGATAATAAACTTTTGTTGCCTTAAGCCAATAATTTGGTGGTAATTTGTTACAGCAGCAATAGGAAATTACAGAGTTCGTATGAAACAACATGAAGATGCTTTTGAATTCACTCTTAATAGTTAAACCATAGAGGCAATGATAAAAGAAGGGAAATTGTCCATATCTGCAACATTTATTGCATGACCAAGTATATTGAGCAGGGAATTTTCCACATTTTCCCAACTTTAAAAATAGCTTTTAAATATTTTTGGTATGTCTTTCAATGTTTTGACCTTTACTTGGTATAAATAGTTTCTTCATTTATTTATTCCTATTATCAAATGATAATATCAGATAGATAACATTTAATGTGTTACTAAAATACATGTTTTTTCACTGTATATTGGTTCGTAACAATATAAAAGTAAGCATTGGTTGTTGTACCTTTTCCCTTTTTTAGCAGAAAATTTTCTAAAGCTTTATAGAACTCTGTCATAGAAAAATAATTCCTTGTTTACTATTATTGTGGCTCACTATAATAATTAAATATGTAATAGTTATAAAAACATAGAATATATTATAATTTCAAGTATTCCTGAGGATTCTTGAGAATTTTGATTTAATTTCCTTATTTCCTTCTCCCCCCCCCAACCGAGAGAGAGCACATGCACAGGCCTACATGGGGTGGGGTAGAGGGGGAGAGGGAAAAGGAGAGAGAATCTTATTTTTTTTAAAAAGATTTTATTTATTTATTTGACAGAGAGATCACAAGTAGGCAGAGAGGCAGAGAGAGAGAAGGAAGCAAGCTGCCCGCTGAGCAGAGAGCCTGATGTGGGCCTCGATTCCAGGACCCTGAGATCATGACCTGAGCTGAAGGCAGAGCCTTGAATCCACTGAGGCACCAAGGCACCTATGGAGAGGGAATCTTAAGTAGGCTTCATGGTGCCCAGAGCAGAGCCTGCCCAGAGTCTCCACCTCAGGACTCTGTGAACATGACCTGAGCCGAAATCGTGTCAGACACTTAACTGACTGAACCACCCAGGTGCCTGTAATGTTCCTGATTCCTAAACACAAGTATGTATTTAGAATTTGACAAGACTAGGTAGAAGTGTGTAGGGTGTGACTCCTCTCAGAAGTTACAAAACTAGGAACTCCTGTCTTAAGTCCATACATTCAAGGTTAATTCCTCTAAGTAAATACAATCTGTCAGACTTGTATCATCAATCCAGTCAACCCTGGCAGAAAATAAATTTTAACTCTATAAACAACAAAGATGAATTGCTGGAAAACTATGGTACAGTAATGATTATAATCACATTAACTCCATCACCTCCATAGTATAAGAACAATTGTTGAGAGGCACCTGGGTGACTCAGTCAGTTAAGCGTCTGCCTTCAGCTCAGGTCAGGATCCCAGGGTCCTAGGATGGAGCTCCATCCACATCAGGCTCCCTGCTCAGCAGGGAAGCCTTCTTCTCCCTCTCCGTCTGCCTGCCACTCCCCCTGCTGGTGCTCTCCTTTTCTCTCTCTGTCAAATAAATAAGATCTTTAAACATTTTTAAAAAATTGAAAACAGAGAACAATTGTTGAAACACTCTACATTTATGCTACTTTTTGGTAGAACAGGGAATAATTGTTATAAATCTAATAGAGCAAACATAATTGAATAGCTCTATCCCTGGGACAGAATTCACTGTATTGAGTCTCCCCTTATTCTGAATGGGAAAGCACAGACTTGGAGTGGCTAAGTTACTTTGACACAAATTCCCCAATTCCTACCTTACTTGATATACTGAACCATTCACAAAAGTCATCACCTAGTGAGATTTGAACATAGTCTTGAATTAAATATTTCTAGGATTGGAATCATTCATTGTATTTTGTTTTATTTCTAAGTGAATGTGATGTAAACCAATTGCTAACAGACTAAAAACTTGAAGGAACAAATCTTCATATCATGCTTCTCATTTTTGTGGATATAAAATCAGTGATCATATACTTGGGCAGAGATTTCAGAAAATGACAAACGACTGAGATGGAAACTCATGGCTTGACACCATCCTTTGCTAGGGGATAAGGTGATGCCTTTCATGTTGCAGTGAAGTGTATATTGGGCATGAGTGTTCCTTAGCAGCGAGACAAGTATGAGGACCTCTGGGAATGGTTTCATGATAATTCCATCTCAAACACAGAAAAGAAACTTCTACTCCAATGTCCTAATTAAGACTTCTGAAATTGAGATAGCAAGGGAAAAAGCAGAATCCATTCTCTTTATTTAGACATTCTGACAGAGCAGTGTAATGAAACATCTGTTGCGTAGTATGCTTAAAACAAAATCACAACCACATCAAACAAGTCTTTTCTGTAGTACCTGAGGTAGAGCGTACTACAGAACCCTGACCAGAATGACACCCCTAATCACTCTGCATTCTCCTGACTGTAATTCATGGGCTCCGTCCTTTGTCTTAAATCTGAAGACCTTCCATGTGGCTCAGTGGATTCAAGGCTCTGCCTTCAGCTCAAGTCATGATCTCAGAGACCTGGGATCGAGGCCCACATCGGGCTCTTGGCTCAGTGGTCAGCTTGCTTCCTTCTCTCTCTCTGCCTGCCTCTCTGCCTACTTGTGATCTCTCTGTCAAATAAACTGCTCACTCTCTCTACTCTCCCCCCCCCTTTTTAACAAAAATAAATAAATAGGTAAATAAATAGGTAGACAAATGATACGTCTTTTAGTGTGAATCATTAAACTTTAGCCATGCAATATTTAAGCTGTAAGAGTCTAGTGATTATCTGTTTCAAGCACACTCATTTTTAGTGTCACAGAATAAGATCAAAATTCTTTTGGCATTGGGGCTCCTGGGTGGCCCAGTTGGTTAAGCGACTGCCTTCGGCTCAGGTCATGATCCCGGAGACCCGGGATCGAGTCCCACATTGGGCTCCCTGCTCGGCGGGAAGCCTGCTTCTCCCTCTCTCACTCCCCCTGCTTGTGTTCGCTCTCTGGCTGTGTTTCTCTCTGTCAATTAAATAAAATCTTAAAAAAAAAAAAAATTCTTTTGGCATCACTGCATATTTTATTCCTTTCTACCTAACAGTAGATATCATGTTTGCCCCCCTGCTTTCTGCCCTTTTTCTTTATTTTGCTATGTTTCAGGACGTCAAAAATCCAACATGGGCTTACATCTGCATTGCTATCACATTTTATTTGAAGCCACAATCAATCTGTAGAGGGAAAACAAAAGCAAAAACAACCTTTGGGTAGGTATTTAATTGCACCAGAAATCAACAATATGAGGCTTTTGTAAAGTTGTAATGGTTCAGTTTGTTACAAATCATCAAAAATATGTCAGGAGATACATTTCATGAAGTGTATTTAATTGCAATAATAAACTTTTATGAGGTATTCTACAGAGATTATTTTCAAATTCTTGTATATATTTAAGTTGCTAGTATTCTGTCATGCCAAAGTTCATTCTTTTTTCCCCTAAAGTTATTCTTCAATTAGATTAGCACCTTTTTTCATTGTAATCAGTGCAATGCATTTCTTCTTTATAGTATTTGTCAGTCTCGTGATAATACAATTAAATATGTACCTATCTAGTGTATCTTTATAATGCTTCATGTGGGCAGAGACTACTCTGAAATTATTTGTTTATTTTTGAATAATTAACACAATGTGATGGGACTGAATCATAGACATGCAAGCTAATTTTTTTCCTCAATGGAAAGCCCTTTGATCTCCCTTCATAGTCATTGATTCAGAAAATATGTTAGGACTGATTTCAGATTCTATTGCATGAATCTGTTGTGTTAATGGAAGCAATGGCATTCATCACAAATTTATTGAGCACAGATTACTTGTGAGATTTGGGGTTTCAAAGAGTTCTCACATTTTTTCAGTTTAACCATAAATCTGAAGAATACAACATAAAGCATATTTGAAGAATGTTATGGGTTGAATTTTGTCCCATTCCCCCAAAAGAGGTATATTGTAATCCTAACCCTCAGTACCTGTGAATGTGACTATGTTTGGAAATAGGGTCTTTACAGATATAATCAAGTTAAGATGAGGTCAGCCTTCATTAGAATGGGCCCTATTCCAAGATGACTGGTTTCTTTATAAGGGCAGAACAGACACAGATGCATATGAAAGAGAATGCTGTATGAAGACGGAGGCAGAGATTGAAGTTAGGCATCCAGAAGAAAAGAGACACCAAAGATTACCTGCAAAAACCAGAAGCAAGGAGAGAAGCAGGGAAAAGATTCTCCCTTCCTTCCAGTGGAAACCAACATCTTGTTTTCAGACTTCTAGCCTCCAGAAACATAAAAAAATACATTTCTGGTTTTTAAGCTGCCCAGCTGTGGTACCTTACTACAACAACTCTAGGAAAAGAATACTAAGAGTTATTGTAGTGAGGTGGAATTTACACTTGAGCAATAGACAGATGGGAATTTGTATTCTAGTTCTTCCAGTGACCTGGGTGTTGAATTGTGTAACTGGGCAAGTTACCTAACCACCGCTACTAATTAGTTTCTACATTTATAAGGTGAAGATTGTTATATATACCCTGAAACTCTCTATGAGGATTAAGGATAAATTTAAAATATCTAATACAGTGACTGGAAATAATATGTATTCAATACATTTTTATCATTGTTACTCATTGCCAAAAGTGTGTAACTATTCTTGCCTTTTATACTGCTTAAGATGGGAGGAGCAATGGGTATTACTTCACTTTTAGTTTATGCTGCCTGGTGCTCACATTTCAGATAATAAATATTTCTTGACTGATGTAATGGTTTTGAAAGCAATTGCAGAGGTGAATAGCAGATATTTAAGCTATCTTTTTTTTTTTTTAAATGAGGGAAAGGGATTGATCTGTCAGTATCAGTTTGCTTGAAATTCACAAAAATATGCAGCCTTTTAAGAAGAGAATAGAAGCATTTCAACTGACCTTTGACCAGGAAGCATATGACATAGAAGGCACCTTTTGAAAAGTGATGAGTCCCATCCTCATTGGCTGTTCAAGAAAGTAAGCAATGATTGGTCTTTGAAGCATCAGAATCAGTCCATGATGACTCAGCCATGTCAATCTGAAAGTCAGAAAGTTGAATGAAATTGGGGTGCCTGCATGGCTTAGTCGGTTGGGCAACTGACTCTGTTTCAGCTCAGGTCATTATCTCAGGGTGCTGAGGTACAGCCCCGTGTCAGGCTCAGTGCTGGGGTAGAGTGCACTTAGACTCTCTCTCTCCCTGCCCCTCCATCCACTGTCACCTTCTCTCTCTAAAAAAAAGAGTTGAATGAGATTGAACATTTGTTAGCAGTTTTGCTCATTAGTTTATTTCCCTCCTCATAAATATGATATTTAATATTCATCAGGAGGATTCCTGTCCCATCTTGATTGATCACCTGTAAACTACTGGGGACAATTCCTGTTGGTGAATGAGAAACATAAACTCGTTTATCTTTATATCATATCTGTTGCAAATTAAAGTAAAAATGTAGAGTTTGCACACTAAAATGGTTCTACTGTGGAGCAATGTGGCTATAAAACAGCATGCCAACAAGCATGACATGATGAATGCAATACAATAAACTGCCATGATTTCCATTTTTCCCCCGGCTGATGAGAGAACTCACACCTATTGGGGACACAATAACAATAGTCCAGGGAGCCCAGTAAACCACCTTGAGGACAGTGATCCTCAGCCTGCCCAGGGAAACTGATCATCAGCCAAGCCAAGATGAGCAGCGCTGAGCCTCCTTTCCACACGTGTCCTCCCACTGGATTTGCATGCACATGCTGACGACCATAAAATGTGCAATATTGATAGAGGGTGGGAGCAATGCTAGCACGGGAGAGCCTTGAGGTAGTATTTCACAAGAGGCAGAAGGAACAAGGACTAGCACTTCTTTAGACTTCCCAAGAACAAAGGGCCAAGGGTGAGTGACTTATCCCCTTCTTACCTTTCAATGCACTGTTATAATAAGAACAGGGAGTCATTATTTAGAGTGATTTTAAGTTTGAAAAGAGTTCCCAACACAGATCAAAACCAATTTAATAAACCTTTGTTTTTGGATTCTGTCTATGCACTATAGGAACTTGTGACTCAGGAAATGTGAAATACATGGGGGCAAATACTTTTCCAAAGTACTTCACCGTACCATGGATTTTTTAAATAATGGAAGTTAAGTTATAAGTTCTGTGTACCTAGCAATATCAAAGTCTGTCATTCACATTATGGCTTAGGTGTCCATCTTTCCACTTCCTTAGGCCTCTTACAGTCTAAACTCTCCATATCATATTCCTCCTTGATCTTGAAAGTGTTCATTTTTCTGACCATTTTTTAAAATTTTTCCTAGAACATTAAAGGTATTTTTAAGTTGGATAATACATTAGCCGTTCATTAATGTTTGTTTATCATTGGCCTTATGTTACAGTTTTGTGTAAGGAAGGAAGGAAGGGAGGAAGAAAGAAAGGAAGAAGGAAGGGGGAGGGATGGAGGGAGGAAGGGAGGAAGAGAAGGAAGGAAAGAAGGAGGGAGGGAGAGAGGGAAGGGAGGAAGAATGTAAGGGAAGAAGAGAGGAAGGGAGGAAAGGAGGGAGGTATGGAGGGAGGTATGGAGGGAGGAAGGGAGGGAGAGAAGGAAGGAAGGAGGGAGAGAGGGAAGAGAGGGAGGGAGGAAAGGATGAAGGGAGGGAGAGAGAAGAAAAAAAAAGCTCTATCAACAGACAGTAGTCTCATTGTCTAGCAGACTTAAAAAAAAAAAACCTACTTTGACAAATTGATGACAAACACAGCAACTTACTAGCAAACCAAAAAAATATTCTGTTGATTTTATTTGTGGGTGAAGTGGGGTGAGGGTTATCAAGAAGTTGTGTCAAAAATGGTGTGCTCTGTGTGCTTTCCCCTCTAGCTAGGATGGAGTGATAGCAACTGGGTTTACCTTTCCACCTGAAGCAACTTAAAATATAAAGAGAATATATGAAGCAGTGGTTCTCAAGATACTGGGCATTAACTTAGGAAGGAGAGTATGTTGAATGTATATAAGAATCCAGTGGCCTGATCCTTCTGATAGTCCCCTGCCTCCTGCCAGGAGAGAATTTCCAGGCAGTGGTACCAACAATGGCACCCTGGGCGCTCAGTGATCTTCTTTGAGTGCTGGAAATGAGCTGGAAGCCCAGGAAATCCAGGTGGCTGAAGTTTGCAGGACAAAATATTTGAGAGGAGAGATCTATATGGAGAGACAACTCAGGGGCTCTGTAGAGGAAGCCACTGAGTATTCAGCTGTGTGTTCATCAGCTCCTGAGTGTGAGGAAACTTCCCAAACCTGGAAAAAAACTACTCCAAAGGATTACAAGAACAACATATAGAGTTCATTCAGGGTTGGACATGGTCTGTGTGCCCACCAGTGAAATTCCTCATAATAATTCACTAGGTGGAGAAGGGTTTCATTTCAGTGGTAAATAAAAATGAACTCTAGACAAAATGTTGTTTTTGTCCTACCTGACAAAGCTTTACAGCAAGACTTAAAGGATCAAAATGTTTCCAAGTGAGTTAACTGTCCCAGAACAAAACTCAATAAACTTTATAGGAATATAGGAGTACAAAAATATTCAGCACCCAGCAAATTAAAGTCTATAAGTCTGATATATGATCAAAATTACTAAGCATGCTCACAGGCAAGAAAATAAACATTCTTAGCAAAGATCAAAATCAAGCAAGGGAAACTCACCCAGAAATTACACAAATGATGGAAGCAGTAGGACAGAACACTGAAACACCTTTAAGGAGCAGGAGGAAATAATCAGCATGTTAAACAAACATGAAAGATACAAACACAACCTAGGTGTAATTTGTGGAGATGAAAATTACAAAATCCACAAGGAAAAATGTACTAAATTATACTAACAGCAGATTAAACATTGCAGAAGAACTTGAGTTGAAAGTCATTGCAACAGAAGCTTTCCAAAATGAGACAATGAAGCAGAAAGAGAGAAACAATGAAACAGAGAGAAAGAGAGAACAGGAAGCATGAGAAAAAACAAACTGAAGACTAAGTGAGCTATAATTAGAATCCATTAAGGAATCAGAATGAAACAAATACTTGGAGAAGTGCAGGTCATATATTTTCCAAATTTGACAAAAACCAAAAACTCACAATCCAAGAGTTTCAATGAATCCCAAACCCACCAAGTTGAAGAAAGCTAGCAAGTCACATCATACCAAATTGCTTAATTAAGAGAAATCTGAAGTAGCTGACAAGGGGGGTGTTTTGAATAGGAGAACAGTAAACTTAAAGGAACAAATGCAACAGAGAAGACAGAAGAACACCATCTATAAAATACTAAAAGAAAAAAAAAAAACTTCACCTAGAAATCCTATCCAGTGAAAACATCCTTCATAAATGAAAGAAAAATAGACTTTTGCAGTTATGTGAAGCCAAAAGAACTCATCAAAAAGCATATCTATAGTGTAATAAACATTAAAGGAAACCCTATATGCAAAAGAAAAATCAAAATCTACATAAAGAAAAAAATAAAGAAGATTGGGAACTATAATTAGTTGGATCAATAGAAACACTTATTACTTGAATCTCCTTAAATATACTAGACTGTATTAAGGCAAAAATATGTTATAAAATAAAAATATATGGGAAAGTCACATATATGGCAAAACCAATTTAAAGTCCACAAGGCAAGATATGGAATTATACAGCTGAAATATTTTTATGCTATACATGGTATACTGTCACTAAAAGGAAGACTATTTTAAAGTAAACAATTCTAAAGATAAACTAAACCACTACCAAAGTAACAGAACAAAAAGTTATAGCTAATAAGACATAAAAGAGATGAAATACAATCATAAACAAATATTCAATTATTGCAAACAAAAGCAGAAATAGAGGAAAGGGAATAAAAAGCAAATGAAAATATAGCAAAATAGCAGATTTATACCCGACCATATTAATAATCACATGAATATGGGGCACCTGGGTGGTTCAGAGGGTTCATTCTCTGCCTTCGGCTCAGGTCATGATCTCAGGGTCCTGGAATCGAGTCCTGCATCAGGCTCTCTGCCCGGCGGGGAGCCTGCTTGCCCCTCTTTCTCTGCCTGCCTCTCTGCCTATTTGTGATCTCTCTCTCTCTCTCTCTCTCTCTCTCTCTCTCTCTCTCTGTTAAATAAATAAATAAATAAATCTTTTAAAAAATCACATGAATAGAAATAGTTTGAACATCCCAATTAAAAGTCAGAGACTCTTAGTTGGATAAAAAGCTACACAAAACTATATGCCACCTACAAAAAAAAAAAAAAAAAACATTTTATTTCTAATGACACAAACAGGTTAGAAGTAAAAGGATGGATAAAGATACACCATGTTAAAGGTGGTCATTATCAAATATAAGGGAATTATTTCATAATAATAAAGGGGTCAACTAATTAGGAGGAAATGGCAAGTATAAACATGCATACAGTTAATTTAAAAAGTCTCAAATACAGAAAGCAAATACTGATATAATTGCAAAAGGAAATATATACATCCATATAAAGACCTATCCACAAATGTTTGTAGCAATTTTATTTTTTATAGCTAAGAACTAAGAATAGCCCAAATGTTCATCAGCTGATGAATAAACAAATCGTGATATATCCATACAGTGGGAAACTATCATGACATGTGGAAACATGGGTGAATCTCAAAATAATTATTCTGCATGAAAGACCCTGACAAGAGGACCTTCTGTAGGGTTCCATTTATGTAAGATTCTGGAGGAACCAACCAATCTATAGCAACAGAAAACAGAGAAGTGGCCATCTAGGTGCTGAGACGATGGGGGCGGGGGTATATGAAGACTGGCAGATGGGAGAGAATACAAAGAAACACCAGAAAACTTGAAAGTGATGCATATGTTTCTTATCTTGACAGTGGTGATGGTTTCATAGATGCACACATATGTTAAAAAAATTAACAGTTTAAATATATACACCGTCTGTCACATGCCAATTAAATACTGTGATTGAAATTCACTGTTGATGGGGCTAAAATTGATTGCCATAAATGGCTATTTTTATGGTCTCTGTTGACATGACCTAAAAATAATATGAACATGTGTAGTAGTCTTTGCATGGTTTCTGTTTCCTTTCAGTCTTACACAGTCCTGTGAATGAATCTGATTTTTTCATTTACTCTAAGATAGAAATAACTCTCTTATTTTAAATTTATTTTAAATAAGGTGAATATTCTAGAGCAGTGATATCCAATACAATAACCACTAGCCATATTTGGCTATTTACACTTAAATTAATTAAAGTTTTAAGAAAATTTAAAAGTTGGTTCTCAGTCACATCACTTAAATGCTTTTTTAAAAAGATTTTATTTATTTATTTGACAGAGAGAAACACAGCTAGAGGGAACACAAGCAGGGGGAATGAGAGAGGGAGAAGCAGGCTTCCCACCGAGCAGGGAGCCTGACACAGGGTTCAATCCTGGGATTCTGGGACCACAGCTGGAGCCAAAGGCAGATACCTAACGACTGAGCCACCCAGGCACCCACATCATTTAAATACTTAATGACCAGTTGTGTCTGGTGGCCACCACCTTGAACAGTGCAGCTGTGTAACATTTCTATCATCTCAGAAAGTTGCATTGTACAGTAGGTACATGCAATGAAATGTATAAGAAATATAGCCGGTAGTTTGAGCTTTGCCTTGAGAATGAATAGGTCTTGTATATGTCAGTTTATCCAAGATACCCTATTTTTTTCACTAGTTAATTAATATAATTGATCTTTTGTAAGGTGCCTTTCTATTCCCAGCATCTAGGATTGATTCTACAAGATCACTGGGTGTTATTGGGAAAATATCTGTGGGTAGTTTGGCACACCAACACGTGTCTCTGACTCCATATTTTGTGAACATATACCACTTCTTTCCAACAGTTTCTATTTAACATCTGTAGGGTTGGTAGGTAAATAGCTTCACGTACCTTCCTGGTGCATCTAAACTAGGACCCATCTTTGAGGTATAGTATTTTGAAGAGTAGAGACAATGTGAGTGGGTAAATGACAACCGAGACAATACCATGCTAAGAGTTAGTGAGGAACTGGATCATCTTTCTCTTTTTCTCCACTAGGCTTTCTTACTACTAATCCCTTACTTTCTTCCTTAGCAACCTGACTTTGACCAAGGCAATTCTATTTAGCTTCAGTACCTAACTCAATTATCATCTCCTTCAGTTTATAAGAGGACTTCACTGATACTCTAGACTAACTCAGGTTTAGTCTGTTATTTCTTTTTTTTTTTTTTTAAAGATTTTATTTATTTGACAGAGAGAAACACAGCCAGAGAGGGAACACAAGCAGGGGGAGTGAGAGAGGGAGAAGCAGGCTTTCCGCCGAGCAGGCAGCCCGATGTGGGACTCGATCCCGGGTCTCCGGGATCATGACCTGAGCCGAAGGCAGTGGCTTAACCAACTGAGCCACCCAGGCGTC
>PITA01026423.1:0-22627 GCA_004023965.1 Spilogale gracilis
CTGTCAAATAAATGAAATCTTTAAAAAAAAAAAAAAAGCGAAAAGAAACCAGTGAAGCTAATTTTTTTTATTTGACAGAGAGACACAGCGAGAGAGGCAACACAGGCAGGAGGAGTGAGGGAAGGAGAAGGAAGCTTCCCGCAGAGCAGGGAGCCCAATGCGGGGCTTGATCCCAGGACCCTGGGATCACAACCCGAGCTGAAGGCAGACACTTAACGACTCAGCCACCCAGCCATCCCGCAGTGAAGCTAATTTTAATAATATTTTTTATCTAACTCAGTACATCCAAAACATCATTTTAACATGTAATTGTTAGAAATATCATCGGATAGATGGCTTCTATTCTCATTTGGGAATTCCAGTGTGTACTAATGATTATCACTCATCTCAGGACTAGCCACATTTCAAGCACTTGCTACTTACATACTAGTGGCTACTAGATGGCATGTATAGGTCACATCAAGCTGCTAACATGAGTACCGTCCAGGGATAGCGGCGGGACTGTGGAGGATCTCTCACTTTTAAGTATATCCACCCAAGGAACATTTAATCATTTTCCACAATGAGCACATATTCCTGTGTTTCTTGTGTTAGTTGGGTCCTGTGGTGAACAGAGGGTCAGACCAACTTAGGAGCAAAGAGGGCGAGTCACTGAGAAGGAGGAAGCAGCGCCTGGCGAGGAAAGCCTTCAAAACAGGATGGAGGTCTGGTGGAAAGGAAAGAAACAGAAAGCAAGAGCCTCAGACTGCAGCGTAGATTTGAACCACTTAAGGCTTTAATGCATTGTCCTTATGATGGTTCAAATGGGTGGGTTGTCCCAGAGCAGATTGCCCGGTAGAGTTATCTCATGTTGGACACAAATGCCCTGGTCCTGGTCTCCCTGCTGTGTGCAGTCATCAGCGGAGAACCCCTGGGAAGAGTGTCCCGGTGTGAATGCAGCTCAGAACTGAGAGGTGGTACAGCTAGAGGCTGGCAGCAAACAGCAGCCCTCCCACTGACCAGCAAGTTCTTTCCTTTTTTTTTTTTAAATTGTTAACTGTGGTCAAACAAACAAAACATAAAATTTACCATTGAAATTCTAGTTACCATCTAGTTTCTAAGTGTACCGTTCTGCGGTGTCAAAGTATATTCATACGGTTGTGCAACCAAACCACCAGAACTTTCTTCTCTTGCAAAACGGAATCTCTGTCTCCATTAAATAAAACTCTCCAATCCCCCTGCCCCTGGTAACCACGGTTTTGCTTTCAGTCTCTATGAGTTTGACTGTGCCAGGCACCTCACACCTCATAGAGCATTTGTCTTTGGTGGTTGGTTTCTCTCACTTAGCATCATGTTCTCAGATTTGTGCATGTTGTAGCAATTGTCAGAAAGTCATTCCTCTGTATGGGTAAGACCACATTTTGCTTATCCATTCACCTGCTGATGGAACATTTGGGTTGCTTCCCCCTTCCGGCTAGAAGGGAATGATGCTGCTATGAACATGGGTGTACGAATATCTCTTCCAGATCCTTCTTTCACTTCTTTTGGATATATACCCAAAAGTGGAATTGCTGGATCATATGGTAATTCTATTTTTTAATTTATGGGGAACTGCTATACTGTTCTCGACATCAGCTGGACCGTTTTACATTCCCTCCAATTCTCTACATCCTCTCCAACACTTACTATTTTCTGCATTTTGTTATTGTCATTGTTTTAATAACAGCCATCCTAATGACTGTGCGGGATGTTACCTCCTTGTGGTTTGATTTGCATTTCTCTAATTAGTGATGTTGAGTATTTCTTTATATGCTTCTTGGCCTCTGGAAGGGTCCTTTGAAAGGCATGTCCCTGATGGTCAGGTCTAGGGACAGCCAGCTCTTGAATAACATGGATTCAAACTCTGTGGTCCACCTGGATTAATCTTGGCAAGTACAGGACCATCCTGTAAATGCATTGTCCTTATGATCTTCTTAATAACATTTTATTTTCTCGAGCTTACTTTATTGTAAGAATACAGTATATAACACATACAACAAAGTATGTGTAATCGACTTTATATTACTGGTAAGGCTTTTGGTCAACAGTAGGCTATTAGTAGTTAAGTTTTGGGGGAGTCAAAAGTTATATGTGGATTTCTAACTGTACGGGGGATCGGAGTCCCTAACCCCTATGTTGTTTGAGGGTCAATTGTAATTAAAAGTCAATAACAAAATATTTTACAAACCAAGCAAGAGGGCAGCCGGGATCCCTTACCTGAAATTTCTGTGGAGGTTGCACACTTATAGAATCTTAAAGCAAATCTGCCAGGCACTGGGCTAGGCTCATTTCCTTGTCTCAACAACTGTTTGAGGAGTGTAATTTTACATTCCTGGGTGCAGCAAGAGCTGGCCTGGAGGGTGGGGTGGAGGATTGTATTCCCTTCCGCCAAAATTGCCTTTAATGCTTCTTCACCCACTCAGCACCAAGAGTAAACATTTCACCTAAGTTTAAAAACAACACAGGGCACCTGGGTGGCTCAGGGGGTTAAAGCCTCTGCCTTCAGTTCAGGTCATGATCCTAGCATCCGGGATCAAGCCTCACATTGGGCTTCCTGCTCCGCGGGAAGCCTGCTTCTCCCTCTCCCTGCTGCCTATCTGTCAAATAAGTAAATAAAATATTAAAAAAAAAATTTTAGGCATGCTCTTATGCAGACAGATTCAAAACTAGTGCCCTGGGTACCACCCTTCCTGCAAACAGATTGTTTTCTAAAGGCCTTTAGCTCCTAGAGGTGACGTCACTGACCCAGGATTTTAGGCATTTAAGCCAAACTGGAAAATCTCCCAAATCCTTGCTGTTTCAGTACATGATTTACGGGTAAAAAGACCAGAAAATGATGTGGAGAACACGAAGAAAGCCATACTGAGTGTACCACTCAGGAAATAAATGGTGCCATAGGTATTTAGGAGGAGCGTAAGACTTACTCTGCTTTCTCTCATCAAAAATGTGATGAGGACACAGAAGGCAAGCTGACACCACACGACCTCCCCCGGCCCCCACTCCCAGGTTGGACACGTATGACATTTCTCAGGGGCTCCTGCTGCCCTAAAGCTAAGGGAAGACAAAAACAAACAGTTGACTAATAGAGATCACAATCCTGCAAGACACCGACAAGTGCTGCCAGTTTACAAAATGTCTTTGTGGTTTATAAGAAAAAAAGCATTCTTATCAAAGACCTAACTTCCAGAAGGAAACTCCCAACTGTCTTAATGTTACACTTTACTAGAGGGAAAAACACCCTTAACTTGACAATGACGAGGCCTCCAATATCTTGTAGGTCCTCCTCTTTGAGCATACAAAAATTCTTCTGAAAACTTCCCTTTTCCTCCCCCCTCCCCCTAGAGTATATATAACCAGTCGCTCTTCACAGTTCCGGGGCAGCAGCTCTTTCTGCCCACAGGTCCCGTACCCTGCTTTAATAAAATCACCTTTTTGCACCAAAGGCGTCTCAAGAATTCTTTCTTGGGGCGCCTGGGTGGCTCAGTCGGTTAAGCGGCTGCCTTTGGCTCAGGTCATGATCTCAGGGTCCTGGGATCGAGGCCTGCCTCAGGCTGCCTGCTCCGTGGAGAGCCAGCTTCTCCCTCTCTCTCTGCCTGCCACTCTGCCTACTTGTGCTCTCTGTCTGTCAAATAAATAAAATCTTTATTTTTATTTATTTATTTATTTATTTATTCATTTATTTTTAAGATTTTATTTATTTGACAGAGAGAAACACAGCCAGAGAGGGAATACAAGCAGGAGGAGTGAGAGAGGGAGAAGCAGGTTTCCCGCCGAGCAGGGAGCCCCATGTGGGACTCGATCCTGAGTTTCCGGGATCATGACCTGAGCCGAAGGCAGTTGCCCAACCAACTGAGCCACCCAGGCGCCCCTAAAATCTTTAAAAAAAAAAATTCTTTCTTGGCCTTCGGCTCTCACCTACATACCAAAATGACATCAATAGGACTTTGTTTAACCATACGGCAGAACCTTATGACCTTTTGCAGTCACTTTGGTTTCTGCTCAAAAGCATGGGTGAGGGGGTGCAGCTACCTACATAGTCTTAAATCTCAGAGGAAGAGTGGTTTTGAAATTCTTTCTAAAATTTTGTATAATGATGTATCTTGTGATTTAAAAAGTTTTGTTGTAAATATATTCTACATGGCTCATCCAGCTTTCCATATCTCATTCCCCAATGATATGAACCTGGGAAACTTCTTGTCTTTCATATTTTGGTGATAAAAGTAGTTTATAATAATAATGATAGCCAACATAGGGCTCAGTTGGTTGTATGTCCAACTCTTAATTTGGCTCAGGTCATGATCTCGGAGTTGTGAGATGGAGTCCCACGTTGAGCTCCGTGCCCCGCATGGAGTCTCCTGGAGATTCTCTTTCTCCCTCTCCCTCTGCCCCTCCTCCCGCTTGTGATAAATAAATAAATGAATGAATGAATAAATAAATAAATAAATAAATTGTTTAATCTGTTTTTAAGTAGTTATAACAATAACAGCCGACATCTCTTGGGCACTTACTATGTGTCAGACACTTTTCTAAAACATGGCTTACAAGTGACGGAGTCCATCACAATTTGAACACTTGTGATCTGGTCTCCACCCACCCCTTTGAATCCTGTGCTTTCACTTAGTCTTTTTCAAACCTGAGCACGCATTAGAATTACCTGGAGGGCAGGGCACCTGGGTGGCTCAGTCCATTAATTGTCTGCCTGCAGCTCAGGTCCTGATCCCGGGTCTTGGGATGTAGCCTTAAGGGCTCCAAGCTCAGTGGGGAATCTTCTTCTCCCTCTGCCTCTGTGCCTCCCTCTGCTTGTGCTCTCTCTCTGTCTCTCTGTCTCAAATAAATAAATTGTAAAAAAAAAAAAAAAAAAAAGAATTACTTGGAGGGCTCTGGAAACACAGATTGCTAAGGCCCACTCTCAAAGTCTCTGATTCAGTGAGTCAAGAATTTGCATTGCTATTTGAAAAGTTTCCAGGTGATCCTACGGCTGGTTGTCCGCGGAGTACACTTCAAGAACCTGAGCTAAATTTGTAACTCATAATTGTTTTCGTAATTTCTCAATGGAGAGGGAAGGGTCATAATTAGATACCAACAGATTGTTGACTTCTATGGGGGATGGAAGAGTTAAAATTACTAACATTTTATTATAATAGCCAATAATAGACAACATCCACAACATTCACTTTTCATGCATTATCTCATCTAACCTTCACACCATTCTTGGGAAATACTTTTATTTTTCCTAGTTTACACTGAGGAAATGAGGATTTGGAGAGATTAGGGAACTTGCTCAAATTTACGTGCCGGCAAGTCACAGTTGTGATCAAAGACTGCTTGACGCCACAGCCCAGTTGACAACAACACTCCAGACTTTGCATGTAGTGGATGCTCTCTCTCTGTGGGTTTGCCTCTTCTGGACATCTCTTTGCCTATTCTGGATAATTATATACTAGCAGGTCTTTTTTGACAGGCTTAACTTAGCGTTACTTCCCAGTAATGAGTTTTGACATCTGTGATATGTTGTCTATGAAAGAAGCTCAGTAGAGACTGTGCCAAAGGTTTTTAAGGGGCTGGTTTGTCATGCAGGCACCTTCTGTCTAGTGCATAACCAATCCCATACTCCCAGGAGGAAAGCCCGTAACTGGGTTTCATAAACAGTTAAGGCACACTGAGCTACTCTTATCAGTTGGGGTGGTGGAACCCTCTCCAAACACAAATTCCCAGATCCTAGACAAGGGCCCAGCTTGGAAGCAGGATTTTGAAATGATTCCTGGGCCTGCTATGTTAACGGTTTTGTGCACAGATTTTGATAGGGATTGTGCTGATCTGTAAATCCACTGGAAATGTAAGATGTACAGTATTGCCATCTTAACTATACTATTAAAATTTTTGAACACGTGATGTCTTTCCACTTATTTACATCTTCATTCCTCTCAATGATACTTTGTAGTTTTCAGTGCACAAGTCTTGTTCTTCTTTTGTTAAATTTCTTTTTTTTTTTTAAGATTTTATTTATATATTTATTTGACAGAGAGAGAGATCACAAGTAGGCAGAGAGAGTGGAGGAAACAGGCTCCCCGCAGCGTAGAGAGCCTCAATCCCAGGACCCTGAGATCACGACCTGAGCCAAAGGCAGAGGCTTTAACCCACTCAGCCACCCAGGCGCCCCATGTTAAATTTATTTCTAAGTATTTTATACTTTTCGATGTCTTTGTAAGTGGAATTATCTTAATTTCATTTTCAGATTATTTTTTGCAAATATATAGAAATGCAGTTAGCTTTTTCTTTTTAAGATTTTAGTTATTTGAGAGAGAGAAAGAGCACGAATGAGAGGAGGGGCAGAGGAAGAAGCAGATTCCCCACTTAGCAGGGAGCCTGATGCAGGGCTCCATCTCAGGACCCCAGTCCCAGGACCCCAAGATCACAGCCTGAGCCAAAGGCAGCCACTTAACCAACTGAGCCACCGAGGCACCCCACAATTGGTTTTTGTATATTGATCTTGTATCCTGCAACCTTGAGCTATTTAATTGATTGTGTGTGTGTGTGTGTGTGTGTGTGTGTGTGTGTGTAATCTTTAACCTGTTAATATGGTGGATTACACAGATTGTCTTTTCTGAACCAGCCTTGCATCCCTGGAATAAACCCTACTTGGTCATGATATACAATTTTTGTAGTGCTACGTTCTGTTTACTGGTATCTTGCTAAGGATTTTGCATCTATTTTTAATTTGCATATTTCTTAACCAGGTTATTTAGGGTTTTTTTAATCATTACATTATAGGGGATACATATACACTTTCTCTCTCTCTATATATATATACATATATATATTCATTCATTCTGGATATCACTCCAGATATGACTTGCAAATATATTCACTCATTCTGTAGGCTGCCTTTTCACTGTTAATTGTGGTCTTGGATGCACAAGTTTTAAATGTTGATGTAGTCCCGTTTATCTATTTTTTTCTTTTGTTGCCTGTGCTTTTGAAGAAATCATTGCTAAATCCAGTGACATAAAACTTTTCCTTTATGTTTTCTTCTAAGAGTTTTAACTAGTTTTATGTTTTAGATTTATTTTGAGTTAATTTTTATGTATGGTATAAGGCAAGTGTCTACCTTCATAACTTTATATGTGGGTATCCAATTTTTCTAATAACATTTGTTGAAAAGACTGTGCTTTCCAGAAAGAATGGTCTTGGCACTCTTGTTGAAAATCGTTGAACCATATTTGCAAGGGTTTATTTCTGGGCACTCTATTCTAGTCCTTCATTCCTTTTTTTTTTTTTTTTTTAAAGATTTTATTTATTTAACAGAGACACAGTGAGAGAGGGAACACAAGCAGAGGGAGTGGGAGAGGGAGCCCAATGCCAGGTTCCATCCCAAGACCCTAGGATCACAAGCAGAGCCAAAGGCAGATGCTTAACCACTGACCCCCCCCCCCACACACACACAGGCATCCCTCCTTCATTCCTTTTTATGGTAGAATAATATTCCATTGTGCAGATATACCATATTTTATTTATGGCAAGCCTAACATTTTATGTCAGTGAATCACTGGGTGTAGTCACATCTGTGATTTATGGATTATTGAGCGCTCGCCCGAGCCTGGTTTTGATTATTAGAACATTGTACCCTCTGAAAATAATGTCTGTTTTGTTTGCTTGCTTTGATTTTTGCTTATTTTATCCTTGGCCACTCAACATCCGGCTGCTAGAACCTCAGTGTAATGAAAATCCAGTACCTCTACCACAAAGAATGCAGCAATATATTCCTGGGGAAAAAAGGCAAATTCCACTGCTAAATTTTCTGCCTATGATACAAATTTCGTATCAAACCTAAAATAATTCGTTTTGTAATACCTACTAATAATATTCTTACTAATACCCTATCTCTAGAATGCTTTCTTAATTTTCAAAGCAGAGAGTGATTTTTGTCTTACCTCTCCTTCCAACCCAACCCACGTGCCACGTGTGTCCCACCCAAATTTGATGTTTGTTGGACAGAATGACGAATACCAGCTAACATTTTTTTTTTTTGAGTACTTCCTAAGTACTTTCGTCACACGCATTGTCTCATGACCTTATCTTAGTAAGTTACTGCAGCAACCTTACCACGTAGGTGCTGTTACTCACTGAGCAGGAAATTGTGGGTTAATTTGCCAAAGCTGCAACGCCGAGTTAAGGGGAGGAGCCCAGGAATCCGCAGAGGGCACAGCGCAGGGATTCTCCATCTTACTGAAAGTCAGATGCCGCAAGTCCCTGCGACAATGAACTCGCAAGTTTTGTGCAACCCAGGTTTCTTGACTCCCAGGCGCAGACACCAACAGCTGTCCTCTGTTTTACCGCAGGCTACTGAAAATACCCCTCAAACAGAGACCCGGAACTCCCTCCACGTAGAATGCAAATTCTACGGCTGAAAAGCTTGAGCATAGAAAGGAAAAAGTTACGTGCTTTTTACCCTCTTTCCCAGACTCACGGAGGAAACTCCGCCCCCGTCTCCATGGAAACTCGGCGGCGGCGGCGGCTGTCACCAAGGGCGGGACTCTGGCGGCCGCCCCTCCCCCACCCGGTTTGCAACACCTCCCAGCCAGGGGCAATCACGGTCACCCCTTAACCTCTCCGTTCCTCTTCTCGGCTGTCCTCCCTTTCTGTTGTCTTCTCCTGCCCCAAACCACATCCTGGGGGCCTCCTTCCTGCAAGGTCCTCAGCGGGGCCGATGCACCCCGCGTCCGGGCCTGGAAGCCCCGGAGCGCGGCCGTTCTGCCCCGGGCCCACCCCTCGGCTGCGCTGATTGGCCGCTCCTGGGCCATCCCCCCGCCGGGTCAGGCAGGGTCTCGACCCGGCGGAAAGTTTTCTGCGCGGGGAGGAAGTTGGAAGTTTGGAGATTCTGAGAAAGCAGTCCCTGTGGCCGCGGGGGTCTGGGTGGCCATGGAGGAGCCCCCTTTGCGAGAGGAGGAGGAAGAAGAGGAAGGGGAAGGGGACGACGCTGGGCCCGAGGGGGCTTTGGGGAAGAGCCCCTTCCAGCTGACCGCCGAGGACGTGTATGACATTTCCTACGTGATGGGCCGCGAGCTGATGGCGCTGGGCAGCGACCCCCGGGTGACACAGCTGCAGTTCAAGATCGTCCGCGTCCTGGAGATGTTGGAGACGCTGGTGAATGAGGGCAACCTGACGGTGGAGGAGCTGAGGATGGAGAGGGACAACCTCAGGAAGGAGGTGGAGGGGCTGCGGACAGAGGGCTCTGCGGCTGGCCGGGAGGTGAGTGCGGGGAGGCAGCCTGGGCTGTGTGGGAAGGGGGCCCCCAGTCCTCAGATGAGAAGCATTCTCAGAGTCAGATTTATCAAGCACTTACTAGGTACTGGGCCCTGAGTTTGTTCTGAATCAGGGGCTTCGAGACTTTTTGACTTGACCTAGCACGGTGGCTCTCTGCTTCGAAACCTGGAGTGTTCGTTCAAGCACAGATTTCTGGGCCCAGGCCCCAAGAATTTCTGATTCAGCAGGACCACCAAAAGACGCCTGTAAGAATGCCCCGAGCACCTTTGTTCAGAATTGTGCCAAATTGGAACAAGTGCAACCGAAGAATGGATCTTAAAACAGTGGTATGGTCCCATAGTGGAATACTACACAGCGGTGAAAAAGAGCAGGGTGCTGATACACAGAGCCCTTTGAGGGGCTCTCACAGACGTTACACTAAGGGACAGGAGCCAGGCACAAAAGGGAGCCTACAATATGTTTATGTGAAATTCAAGAACAGGCAAAATAATCTGTATTTATAGAAGACATTGATGGTAGCCCCAGGGGGGGGTGTCATATGGAGATCATCTGGGTGTGATTACATGGGTGTGTATCCATGTTAAAAATCATCAAGGGTGCCTGGGTGGCTCAGTCCCTTAAATGCAGGACTCTTGGTTTTGGCTCAGGTCCCAATCTGAGTGTTGTGGCATCCAGTCCTTGGCCCAGCTCTGCACTCAGTGAGGAGTCTGTTGGAGATTCTCCTTCTTTCCCTCTCCCTCTTCCTTGGCTCCTCCCTGCTCGCTTCTCTCTCTCTAAAATAAATAAAATCTTTTTTAAAAAAATCAAGCTAGGGGCACCTGGCTGACTCACTCAGAGGAGTCTTGATGGGGGGGCATTGGAGGTAGAGGTTACTCAAATAATTTTTAAAAAAGTATCAACCTTGGAATGCCTGGGTGGCTCAGTCAGTTAAGCGTCTGCCTCAGCTCAGGTCATGATCCTGGGGTCCTGGGATGGAGTCCCATGTTGGACTCCTTGCTCAATGAGGGAGCCTGCTGCTCCCTGTTCCTGCCACTCTCCCCGCTTGTGCTCTCCCCTCCTCTCTCTGACAAATAAATAAATCAATTTTTTTAAGTATAAGGAAGTGAAGAGAAAAAAAAATCACCAAGCTATAATCTCAAGATTAGTGCAGCATGTTATACCTCCATTTTATAAAATTACCCATTATATCACTTTCCAATATTGATGAAACAAAAGTTTTAAGAAACAATTTATCTTAACTCATCCCTATTAAATATGATGCACACACTTGCCTATTTTTTTTTTTAAGATTTTATTTGTCAGAGAGAGAGCGTGTGAGCACAGAAGCAGGGGGAGCAGCAAGCAGAGGGAGAAACAGGGTCCTGGCTGAGCAGGGAGCCTGCTGGGAGGCTCCAGCCCAGAACCCTGGGATCATAACCTGAGTCGAATGCAGACACTTAACCGATAGAGCCACCCAGGAATCCCCTTACTTGCCTGTTTTATTTTTATGAGTTTTTAAATTCTTGTTACAATTGATCAAATCAGTATGAATTACTAATGGCTCTCCAGCCACACTTAAAAAAAAAAAATCTCTTCTAAGTGGACTATCTCATTTTACCCTCTTACTATCAGTATATCTGTTTTACAGAAATGGAGGAATAGGAAAGTTAAGTAATTTGCCAGAGGACTTACTGCAAGTAAGAGGTGCAGGCAGGATTTGAACTCAGAGATGCCAGTCTTCACCGCCACACACGAAATACAGATATTCGACCTTATTTGTTGGAATGACATTGATTAATGATTGCACTGTGCTGGACCCTGGGGCCGCAGAGGTAAATTAGACGGGGACTCTGCCCTCACAGAGTCCAGTGGGAGAAGTAAGTTCCCCCACCTCCAGAACTGCAGTACAAGATCACAAACTGAGAAGCGTGCCAAGAAAGGACAGGAGGAACAAACAAGATTGCTGGCATTCGCAGTGAAAAAAGAGTGAGGGTTTCCGGTCACTTCCCTGGCACGGTTATTTCAGCTACTGGGTAGTCTCAGTGACGACTGTACTTGTGTACATGTCTCCTTTAGTGTCCATCATATGAGGTAGTTGAGTATCATGATTCATAGCCTGGCTTTTGAGACTCAAGAGAAGTTAAGTGACCTGCTCAGCTCACATTCTGAGCTCATCCCTGCCACCTCCAACTGCAGGAACAAGGATGTGGAGGGATCCCCCAGAACGGACTATGTGCAGCGTGCTCTGGGCCTGGGTGATTTCCTGTGGACGGCACAGTAGGCAGCCTTTATCAGCCTGCAGATGAGATGGCATTTTCTTCCGAAACCGCAGTGTTAAGAACAGGGGTGGGGAAAAAGGGCAGACAGAATGAATTTGTTTTGCGCCACTAAGCAGTTCATAAAAATACGCCTCATTATTTTTTCGGAATTTTTAAAATTTTTAAGTTATTTTTAAATGCGGTAAAGTACACATAAAATTTACCACCGTAACCAATTTTTTTAAAGATTTTATTTATTTGACAGAGAGAGATCACAAATAGGCAGAGAGGCAGGCAGAGAAAGAGGGGGAAGCAGGCTCCCTGTTGAGCAGAGAGCCCGATGCTGGCCTCCATCCCAGGACCCTGAGACCATGACCTGAGCCAAAGGCAGAGGCTTAACCCTCTGAGCCATCCAGGCGCCCCTTCCCTGGCCATTTTTAAAAGTGCACACGTGTCATTAAGTACATTCACGTTGTTCTGCAACCATCACCGACCATTCCTGCCCGAATTCTTTCATCTTGCAAGACTGAAACCCTGTCCCCCTTAAACACTATCTCCGTACTCCCCCTCCCCCTGTCCGTGTTCTATCTCTATGAACTTGCCTATTCCAGGCACTTCATATAAGTAGAATTATATAGTATTTCTCCCGTCACTGGCTTATTCCACTTAACATAATGTCTTCAGGGTTCATCCACGTTGTGACTTGTATCAGAATTTCCTTCCTTTTGGGGTGCCTGGGTGGCTCAGTCGTTAAGAATCTTCCTTTAGCTCAGGTCATGGTCCCAGAGTCCTGGGATTGAGCCCCCCATCGGGCTTCTTGCTCATCAGGAGACCTGCTTCTCCCTCTCTCACTCCCCCTGCTTGTGTTCCCTCCCTAGCTCTGTTTCTCTCTGTCAAATAAATAAATAAAATCTTTATTAAAAAAAAAAAAAGAATTTCTTTCCTTTTAAAGGCTGGGTAATATTCCATTGTGTGGATATTTGTTTATCTCTTCACCTGTTGATGGATACCCCGGCTGTTTCCTGGGTGGCTCAAGTCCATTGAGCATCCAACTCTTGACTTGGGCTCAGGTCATGATCCTGGGTCCTGGCATCAAAGCCTAACTTGGGCTCCCCATTCAGTGGGGAATCTACTTGGGGATTCTCTCTCTCTCCCTCTCTGCCCTTCCCCTTGCTTGTGCATACATGCTCTCTTTCTCTCTCTCAAAAAATAAATACATCTTTAAAAAAAATGGATGTATACGGATCTTTTCAAGTCCCTGCTTTCAATGCTTTGTGGTATATAATTAGAAGTAGAATTGCTGGATCGTAGAATTCTATTTTTAATTTTTTAAGGCTCTGCCTTATGGTTTTCCATAGTGACTGTACCATTTTACATTCCTGCCAGCAGTGCCCAAGAATTTCAACTTTCCTACCTCCCTATCAACATTTGTTCTGTTCTGTTTTGTTTGTTTACAGTAGACACTCTAATGGGTGTGAGGTATTTGTTTCCTTTCTTTCTTAAGATTTTATTAATTTATTTATTTTGAGAGAGAGAGAGAGATCATGAGTGGGCAGAAGGGCAGAGGGAGAGAGAGAATGCCAGGCAGACTGCACACAGGCTCATGCTGAGCACAGAATCCATGCGGGGCTCCGTCTCACGACCCTGAGATCATGACCTGAACCAAAACCAAGAGTTGGATGCCCAACTGACAGGCATCCCTTCCTTCCTTTTTAAAAAAAAAATATATATTTTTTTAAAGATTTTTATTATTTATTTGACAGAGAGAAACACAGCCAGAGAGGGAACACAAGCAGGGGGAGTGAGAAAGGGAGAAGCAGGCTTCCCGCCTAGCAGGGAGCCCGATGTGGGACTCGATCCCAGGTCTCTGGGATCATGACCTGAGCCGAAGGCAGTTGCTTTAACCAACTGAGCCACCCAGGCGCCCCCCAAAATTATTTTTCTAAAAGGTTTATTTATTTGAGAAAAAGAGAGCATGAATAGGGGACGGGGCAGAGGAGGAGGGAAAAGCAGACTCACCGCTGAACAGGAAGCCCAATGCAGGGCTCCATCCCAGGACCCTGGGATCATGACCCAAGCTGAAGGCAGACACCCAACCGACTGAGCCACCCAGGTGTCCCTCTCTTTGAAAAAACTTAAGTCCCAAATTCAAAAGGTGCAAAAGCATTTGCCTTGAAAAATCTACCTCCCCACTTCTCTCCACCCTCAGCCACCCACTTCCCCCCCCACCCCCGGAAAAAAATTAAATGATCAGTTTCTTGTGTGTCCTTCCAGAGATACTTTATGGAAACAGAGGCAGATATGAAAATATTTTTTCACTTTTTACACAAATGATATTATAACATATACCCAGTTCTGCCTTTTGTGTATTTTCACTTAACATAGCATGAAAGGTGAATTAAATCAGGATATAGAGCACTTCCTCATATTTTAATTAGGAAGACTTACATTGTATGATATTATCAATTTTTCTGCTGAGGGTTCTTTTTTTTTTTTTTTTAAGATTTGATTTATTTATTTGACAGAGAGAAACACAGCCAGAGAGGGAACACAAGCAGGGGGAGTGAGAGAGGGAGAAGCAGGCTTCCCACTGATCAAGAAGCCTGATGTGGGGCTCAATCCCAGGACTCTAGGACCATGATGTGAGCCAAAGGCAGATGCTCAGCAACTGATCCACCAAGGCACCCCTCCGCTGAGGGCTCTTAACCTGAAGTTCTTGGATGACCAAGGGAATAATTGATTCTAATCCAAGAGGTCCATGTCCTTGCATGGGAAAAAAATTATATTTTCATTTTCATTTACTTCCAACTGAAGTGTGTCACTCTCTTCAATTGTGAATATAGACAACAAACTACAGTAATACTAGCAATGCCTGTGACAATCCCTGATGGAAATCCCAGATATTTTCATGGCCTGTTACGGTGTCATTCCCATCTCAGTTTTGTTTTTGTTCAGTATTTCATCAAGCCTGTGTCTAGCTCACCTTATTTAATAAAGAGGCAGGTATATTAATCCTGAATTCATTTTTAGAAGATTTTGATTGAGTGTATATCCCCTTAGTCTCCTCATTTTGTGCCTTTCATTTTATACATTTTTTTTTTAAAGATTTTATTTATTTGACAGAGAGAAACACAGCAAGAGAGGGAACACAAGCAGCGGGAGTGAGAGAGGGAGAAGCAGGCTTCCCGCCGAGCAGGGAGCCCGATGTGGGACTCGATCCTGGGTCTCCAGGATCATGACCTGAGCTGAAGGCAGTCGCTCAACCAACTGAGCCACCCAGGCGCCCCTCATTTTATACATTTTAACAGATTGTTTGGAGGAGGGCCACATGGGCTTTCCCAGGCTGCCAAAGGGTCCGGGACGCAAAAAGGTTACGATTCTCTGCTTTAACCAGTCTCTTATCAAAAGATGTTTATGTTCCAGTCATTTGCTGTTAGCACATGGAACATTGAAACCATTTGGCTCCTGAGGGAGAGAGTGTTGAGGAAACGGAGACACTGGATCAAAGGGAAGGAGCATCTGAAATTTGGATGATATGTAGTGTTAAATTATACTTCATGGAGGCCAAGGGACCCACTCCTCTGGCCGTCGGTGCAGGTGCCCGCTTCCCCACGGCCTTTACAACACAGGGAGTGTTCGAACACCCTGATCCTGGTCAGTCTGATAGGAGGAACACGCTCGCTATTACTGTTATCTCTTTATACCGTGCCTGGTTCTCTCCGTCACCTGCAGAACATTCTGGTGTGACGGCGCCTTAGTTTTATTTAACTGGGCTTCTATTGGTGGACATGTAGGTTATTTTCAAACAGTCGCTTAAATTTTAGTTTGAAAACATTTCAAACCTATGGAAGAGTTGCAAGAAGAGCACAATGAACACCTGTATACCTTTCACCAGGATTCAGGCGTTGTCTTCAGTTTTGTGTGTGTGTAGTGTGTAGTATGTCTTAACAGATACACACCAGTGCATTTATATACACAAAACACAATACAGATCTGTATATACGCATATACAAAAACAACGTGTATATATTATACATTCACTACCAATTTTCCTCAGTGATTTGAGCAGACATTATGTTAGTTGTAGGATTAGTAAAAGATTAGGGTCCGGGGCTCCTGGGTGGCTCAGTTGGTTGAGCATCTGCCTTCGACTCAGGTCATGATCCCAGGGTCCTGGGATCGAGCCCCACATCAGGCTCCTTGCTTGTGGGGAGCCTGCTTCTCCCTCTGCTTGGTGCTCCCCCCTGCTTGTGCTCTCTCTCTCTCTCTGTCAAATAAATAATTAAATAAAATCTTCACAAAAAAATTAGGGTCCTTTACCTTCAGTACTTCAGTGAGTATCTCACAAGACGTACTATTGCACAGCCGCAAGGAAATGATGGAACTCAGAGGGAAAAAGTGACAGAATACAAAGACCTAATAGACTACCCCTACTCAAAATTCACAGTAATGTCCTTTACAGCATCCTTTTTCTGGCTCAGGCCTCAGTCTGGGGTTACACGGTACCTTTGGTTGACACCTCTCTTCAACCACCTGAGGAACAGTTCCTCAGCTTTTCCTTGTCTTTTTATGACCTTGACATTCGTGAAGATTATGTATTGGTTGGTAGAGTGTCCTTCAGTTTGGGTTTGTTCCGAGGTGTCCGGTGGGGATCCGAGTGATTCTCGCGGGAACAGCTCTGCCGGGATGCTGGGTCACAGTGCCTGTGTCAGGAGACACTTGTCTCCACTTGTCATTGTTAGTGATGTCAGCTTGTAGCCCTTGGTTAATGTGGTGTCTGCAAGATTTCTGTGCTGGATAGGGGACTTTATTCCCCTTTGTAATTCATAAGTACTTGTGGGAAAATACTCCAAAACTGTGGAAAATATTCTGTTCCCCAACAAACTTTCACCTAGATCCATTCATTAGTCTTCCCTGAATTGATTATTACAAGGTTGGATAAAAGAGGTGATTTTTTTTTTCTGGTAAATATTTTATTTTTAAGTCATCTCTGTACCGAACGTGGGGCTTGAACTCACAACCCCAAGATCAAGACTCTCATGCTCAACCGACTGAGCCAGTCAGGTGCCACAAAAGGATGATTGTTCTACTATCTCATCTTCTACCTTCATTAATTGGTCTTCTGCTATAAAGCACAGATTCCCCTCTACTTTCCCTGTTTTAGTCAGAGTTCTCCGGAGAAACAGAACCAATAGTGGATATAGCTATCAAGATGAAGAGGGTAGTTGTTTGAGGCCTTGGCTCATGCATTTATGGACACTGAGAAATCTCACAGTCTTCGGTCTGCTAGCTGGAGAACCAGGAAGTCCTGTGAACTGGCGGGGAGGGGGACTGATGGTGTAAGTCCCGGTCTGGAACCAAAAGCCCGAGAACCAGGAGTGTCAAGAAGGAGGATGTCCCACTCAACAGGCAGAGCTCAGAATTTACCCTCTTTCCACCTTTTGTTCTACTCAGGCCCTCAGTAGATTGGATGATGCTGGCCCACACATTGGGGAGGGCCATCGGCTTTCCTCAATGCATCAGTCCAAATGCTAATGTCTTGTGATTTTAGAAACACCTTCATAGACACGCCATGAAATAATGTTTACCTAGGTATCTGGGTAATCCTTAGCCCAGCCAAGTAGATACATGAAATTAACCATCACATCCCCTTTAATTAACTAATATAAATTTTTAATTTTTTAAGGTTAAAACCTTAAAAAATCATGACCTGAACCAAAACCAAGAGTTGGATGCCCAACTGACAGGCATCCCTTCCTTCCTTTTTAAAAAAAAAATATATATTTTTAAAGATTTTTATTATTTATTTGACAGAGAGAAACACAGCCAGAGAGGGAACACAAGCAGGGGGAGTGAGAAAGGGAGAAGCAGGCTTCCCGCCTAGCAGAGAGCCCGATGTGGGACTCGATCCCAGGACCCTGGGATCATGACTTGAGGCAAAGGCAGGCGCCCCTTTAATTTTTAAAATTTAAGTATGAACTCCTGAATTCTCTTTTTATTTGAAGGGTTATTGTTCATTCCTGTTTTTATTCATTTTGATACTCAGATTGTTCTCTGTCTGGCCAGTGGGAGCTCCTTCAGACTGTCATTTTGACGTGCCTCCATCCCTTACACCAGGGAAGCTTCCAGGTTCATCTCCCAGTTTCCCTGTTCCAGCCCTGGATTGGCCATTCCCCCAAGGAGCCCTGGTTCTTTGCTTGGAGAATGGTACTTAGAACTTTTGCTTCTTTACCATTCACCAAACACTTGGCACAGGCAGTGTCTCATCTGATCGGGCACCTGGGAGTAGCAAAACAGAATTAGCCCTTCTGGCGTGGGCAGTCCATCCTCATGAGGAAAATGGTGTAAGAGACCAATGTCTTTTCTTGCAGGTAGACCTGGGACCAGACAAAATGGTGGTTGACCTGACAGATCCCAACCGACCACGCTTCACTCTCCAGGAGCTGCGGGACGTGCTCCAGGAGCGCAACAAGCTCAAGTCCCAGCTGCTGCTGGTGCAGGAAGAGCTGCAGTGCTACAAGAGGTGGGGCTCTGCTGCCCTGGGCGCCCCCGCCCCGCCGAGCCCCATCCTGCCCACGGTTCCTTGACGTGCTCTGCATTTGTTCTTGTGTTAGCTCAGCCAGTTTATTGGAGACCTGCCTGATGCCAGGCTCTATTCCTGGCACTGGGCTGTGGCAGTGAACAAAACAGAGAAAGTCCCTGCTAGTCTAGGGGGAAGACAGGCAATTGACAAGGAAGTCTGAGATGAACATGCAGGATCATAGTGGTAAGTGCTCCTAAGAATGGAAACCAAGGTGACTGGGGCGCCTGGGGGGCACAGTTGGTTGAGTGTCTGACTCCCGATTTTGGCACAGATCATCCTCTCCGGGTTGTGGGACTGAGCCCTACATGGGGCTCCTCGCTGGGGTGTGGAGCCTGCTTGAGATGCTCTGTCTGCCCCTCCCCCCTCCTCTTTCTCTTTCTCCCTCTCTAAACAAAACAAAAAAACAAGGTGACATACGACAGCAAAGTTCTAGGGGCTGGGAGAGGGGCCTGTTTTACAAGGGGGTAGTCAGTGAAGACCCCTCGAGGTGAATGACAAGCGGCAGCCAACCATGTAAAGATGGGTGGGCAGCAGTAGAGTGAGCAGGGCTAAGTGGCCAGTTTAAGAGACCCAACATGGTGGAAGCTGGAACACAGGCAGACGATGAGAGGTATGCCTAGCTGAATTCCAGGAAGAGGCTCTACTTTTGTTTTAAGGGTAATGAGGAGTCACTGCAAAGTTTTAACCAAGGAAATGACAAGACCTGGTTTACTGTTTTATTTATTTGTGTTTATTTTATGTTTGTTTATTTTTTTTAAGGAGGCTTCTTGCTCAATGTGGGGCTTGAACTTACTATCTTGAGGTCAGGAGTCAGAAGCTCTACTGACTGAGCCACCCAGGTGCCCTGATGTAGTCACTGACTGAGCCACCCAGGTGCCCTGATGTAGTCGTTTAGGTTTTTTTTTTAAGATTTTATTTATTTGACACAGAGAGAGATCACAGGCAGGCAGAGAGGGAGGAGGAAGCAGGCTCTCTGCCAATCAGAGGGACCCTGAGATCATGACCTGAGCCGAAGGCAGAGGCTTAAACCCACTGAGCCACCCAGGCTCCCCTGATGTAGTGTTTTATTTATTTATTTAAAATATATATATATATATATATATATATATATATATATATATTTATTTATTTATTTATTTATTTATCTGTCAATCAATCAGAGAGAAACACAGCCAGAGAGGGAACACAAGCAGAGGGAGTGAGAGAGGGAGAAGCAGGCTTCCCGCCAAGCAGGGAGCCTGATGTGGGACTCGATCCGGGGTCTCCAGGATCATGACCTGAGCCGAAGGCAGTCGCCCAACCAACTGAGCCACCCAGGTGCCCCCTGATGCACTGTTTTAAAAGATAAATGTGAGGGGAACCTGGCTCCCTCAGTCAGTAGACATGCAGTTCTTGATCTCAGGGTCATGAGTTCAAGCCCCCACAATGGGTGCAGAGCTACTTTTAAAAAAATGGGAGTGGGGTGCTTGGGTGGTTCATTTGGTTAAGCGCCTGCCTTCAGCTCAGATCATGATCTCATGGTCCCGGGATTGAGCCCCACATTGGGCTCCCTGTTCAGCAGGGAGTCTGTTTCTCCCTCTTACTCTGTCTGCCTCTCCCCCCTGTTTGTGCTCTCTCTGTATCAAATAAATAAATAAATAAAGTATTTTTTAAAAATAGGGCACATGGGTGGCAGAGTCAATTAAGCATTCAACTCTTGGTTTCAGCTCATGTCTGATCTCAGGGTCCTGGAACCGAGCCTAGTGTTGGGCTCTGAGCTTAGCAGGGAGTCGGCTTCAGGATTCTCTCTCTCCCTCTCTCCCTCTCCCTGCTCACTCTGTGCGTGCATTCTCTCTCTCTCTCTCTCTCTCAAATAAATAAATATTTAAAATAAAACATCAGTGCAATAACTTGATAATTGAACTACTTGGTTATGTAAGAGCATGTCCTTGTTCTTTAGAAATATACACTGAAATATTTAGGAATAAGGAGGTAAGATGTCTCCAGCTTACTCTCAGGTCATTCAAAAAGAAGATAGATAGTGGATGGATGGATAGGTGAGTGAGTGGATGGATGGATAGATGGATAGGCAGGTAGCTGGGTAAGTAGTTAGGTAGGTAGGTAGATACACAGAGAAACAATTGGGAGGGGGTCTGGGTAAAGAGTATAGGGGAATTCTTCATATTAATCTTGTAATTTTTCTGTAAATTTGAAATTATATAAAAACTAAAAGCTGAAAAATATCACAAAGGGGCACCTGGCTAGCTTATCCATGGAGCATGTGACTCTTGGTCTCGGGGTCATGAGTTCGAGATCCATACTGGGTGTAGAGAGTACTTAAAAATAAAATCCTAAAAAAAAAAATCACAATAAGACATGTAGGGAAAATGTTGTAGGACAAGCAAGAGAGGAAATAAGAAGCTGTTGACCTGTTGGGTTTGGACTTTGCTGTATCCATCTACACCCTGTTCCCCAAAATGTTTTCTTCTGTGTAAGTTCTTCTTGAAAAGGGGGCAAAAGAAAGAGAGAGAGAGAGAAAGGAAGGAAGGATGGGAGAGAGAGAGGGAGGGAGGGAGGGTAGGAGGAAAAAAGGAAGGAAGGAAGAAAAAGGGAAGGAAGGAAGGAAAAGAGAAAGAAGAGAGAGAAAGAAAAAAAGAAGAAAGAGAAAGGAAGGGAGGGAGGGAGGGAGAAAGGAAGAGAAGGGGGCTCTGTGGTTGAATAATTCTGGGAAATAGTTGAGTTAAACAAAGTGGACTTCGTTAGAGACAAGAAGGAAAGCCCAAGAGAATAAAACCTCAGCGCCAGCTTATATTTATCAACGCGTGCTGCATGCCAGGCACTCTGCTAAGGGTATTCCAAGCATCATTTCAGTCAGTGCTCACGGCAAGGTGAGCTAAGGGAATGTTATCCCCGAGGTGTTCTAAGGTTCATGAAGGTCAGGTGCCTGCTTGAAATCCCACAGCTGGTGGTGACAATGGTGAGACATGACCTCAGACAGCTTGATATCAGAGCCTGTGCTATTGGTTATCATGCCACATTTGGACTCTGAAAGTTTAGAGGGAAGAAATACGCCGACTCAAGGCGCCTGGGGGCCTCATTCAGTGAAGCATCTGCCTTCGGCTTAGGTTGTGATCTCAAGGTCTTGGGATCAAGCCCCGCATTGGGGCCCTGCTCAATGGGGAGCCTGCTTCTCCCTCTCCCCTTGCCCCTCCCCCTGACTCATGCTCTCTCTGTCTCTCTCAAATAAATAAGTAAAATCTTCAAAAAAAAAATAAATTTATTTAATGTAGAATCACTAAAGGAGGAGCAGTACAGTAAAAATGTTCTAGCAAGCCAAATCCAAAAGGGCTGGGTTCTGCCAAAGGGAGTTTAATTGTCTTCCTTCTGCTGAGGTTGGAGCCATGTTCATGGAGAGACCTGTCTGTCTCTCACTTAATAAGTACTTCAGACACAGGTAATAAAAAACAGGAATGGCTGAATGACTAGGGCTTGAGCAGCTTGGTAGTGAATAGAGCGACATGCTTTCTTTCCAGGTTTGAATTCCCAGGGAGCGGCAGCAGTGTCTGTCCCATCTGGTAGAGGCCAGTTGATGGCAGGATTCTGTTTACTCACTTGGGTCCTGTATTCTAGAGAGACCAGCATGTCAGCTGAGGTATTCCAGCAACTGTGTCAGTTTCGAGGTCTAAGATCATACCAGCGGTGGTTTTTCCTTGAGGCAGATGTGGTAGCCTGTTTCAAACATGGCTGCAATTTTTTGCGTACCTCTTTCTTTCCTCCTTGCTTCTCTTCATCGGCCTCGTTGTCTTGTGTTGTAGACACACCTTCTAGGACTCTTAGGAAATGTGGCTGCTGGCAATCCCAGCTGGACAAGTGAGAGAACACCTTTCTTCCAGCTTCTGGACATCAAGTCCGGGGAGATAGTCTGGTCCTCTTGAATTCAGCTGACCTCAGTATCTTATCAATATCAATTCAACTCTTATTGCCATCTGACTTACTATATCTTTTATTTTACTTTATTTGTTTATTTTTTAAAAAGATTTTATTTATTTATTTGAGAGAGAGAGCTAGAGAGAGAGCACAGGTGGGAGAGGAGGGGCAGAGGGAGAGGCAGAAGTAGACTCTTTACTCAGCTGGGAGCCTGAGGTGGCACTGTATCCCAGGACCCCCGGATCAAGACCTGAGCTGAAGGCAGACGCTTAATCGACTGAGCCCCCCAGGCACCCTGATTTATCTGATTATTGCCTGCTGCTTTCCCCAATGGAAAAACATAAATTTGCATGATAGGAGGTAATTTTTTTTTATTTTTATTTTTTTTTATTGTTACTAAATTTTTTTTCCAGTGTTTCAGGATTCATTCCCCATTCCCCACACCAAGTGCTCCCCGCTTTAGGTGTCCCCAGTACCCACCACCAGGCTCTCCCATCCCTCCACCCCCCTCCCTCCAAGTCCCTCAGTTTGTTTCTGTGTTCAAAATCTCTGTTGTTTCACTTCCCTCCCTAGATTACCCTAGTTCCCATTTGCTTTCCTTCTGCCACTGTCCTCCAGT
>PITA01026424.1:0-22678 GCA_004023965.1 Spilogale gracilis
GTCACATTCACATGCAACCCCAACCTTTCATTGAGCCATACCTCTTATTTTATTACATTAATACTTATAATGAGTGGTGTTATACAGATAAGATCTAGATGCTGGAAGTGCTTGGAGGGAGAAACATCTTCCTAAAGCTTGGAGTCCCGGAGTAGGGGAAGGGACATGTGAAGGCCAGCTTCCAGGAGAAGGTGATGCCCGAAGTGATTTCTAAAGGTAGAGTAGGAATTCACCTGCAGGCAAGAGAAGGATATTGAGGTAGCGGGGATAGCACACTCAAAAGCATGGAGATATGAGAAATCATATTTACCACAACCTGACTCAGTGGAAAGTAAGTTGACATCCAGAATAAAAAGTGAATCCAGATGCCAGAGGCAACCAAAGTATCAGGAGCTGAGATACAAAACCAACGGGAAGAGGGGCAAAGGGGATTAGTTGCCAGATAACAAGAGAAGTGTCTTCGGGGCATGATTCTACAGACTTTTATTTACTAACATTAAATGGAGGTGATGGATGAGTTATGAAATATTACATGTGTCATCTGAGCTAGATCTCCTGGATAACTCCGGCAGCTTCTCCATCAGCACTTGCTCCTTCCCCTTGCACTTTCATGTTACAGAGATGACTTCTTTCCTTAAATCTCCTGAGCCAACCTCTTCTAGCTTCAGACTTTCCTCTCTCAGTCTTAGTAGGGTGAGGAGCGTTCGGGCCCTGCTCTGGATTAGGCTTCGTCTTAAGGGAATTTTGTGGTTGGTTTGATCTTCTATCCAGGCCACTCAGACTATCTTCATCTCAGCAAAAAGGCTGTTTTGCTTTCTGACATTCGTGTGTTCACTGGAGTCACACTTTTCATTTCCTTTGAGTGCTTTTCCTTTGCCATGATGACTTGACTTGTTCACGAGGCCTCGTTTTTGGCCTATCTCTGCTTTTCATAATCATGTCTAGCTTCTAATTTAAAATGAGAGATGTGTAGGGGCGCCTGGGTGGCTCAGTTGGTTAAGCGACTGCCTTCGGCTCAGGTCATGATCCTATAGACCAAGGATCGAGTCCCACATGGGGCTTCCTGCTCGGTGGGAAGCCTCCTTCTCCCTCTCTCACTCCCCCTGCTGTGTTCCCTCTCTGGCTGTGTTTCTCTCTGTCAAATAAATAAATAAAATCTTTTAAAAAATAAAAAAAAAATAAAATGAGAGATGTGCTACTCTTCCTCTCACTTGAACACTGGGAGACCATTGTAGGGTTATTAACTGGCTGAATTTCAATACTGTTCTGTCACAGATAGGGGAATAACTGGTGGGTGGAGTGGTCAGAACACACACATGTATCAATTACGTATGGTTCATGGTACCCCAAACTAATGATGATGGTAACATCAAAGAGCACGGATCACAGATCGTCATAATGAATATCATAATGAAAAAGCTTAAAATATTTGTGAGAATTACCAAAATGTGACACGGAGACATGAAGGAAGCCAAAGCTGTTGGAAAACTGGTGTCTATAGATTGGCTTGACACAGGGGTAACACGAACCTACAAGTTGTAAAAACACAATGTGTGCAAAGTACAACAGAACCAGGCACATCTGTATTTCAAAATAAAAAGGATTTTTGGAGAAAAGTATTCAGACTTTCTCACTGAATAGAGAAAATGGATATACTTCCAAACTTCTAAACTCTGATTTTAAAATCTGAGAGCATTATGAGAAAGGAAAATTATTGACCAATGTCTCTCATAAACATAGAAGCATAAAGCCTAATCAAATATTAACAAATTGAATCCACTGATACATAAAGAGGGATGGATAATACATCATAATTGGGAGAGCTTTATTGCAGGAAAGCCAGGTTGGGTTAAAATTTTAAAATTGATGTAACTAAGGTAACCAAATAAAGGAAAAAAATATAAAATGGTCTCAATGATTCAGGAAGAAGTATTTGCTAAAACTTATCACCCATTCATGATAAAAATTAGGAATAGAGAAAAAATTCTTTATTCCAATGACTTGAATCTACAAAAATCTGACAGCAAACCACATACTTAAATGTGAAATGCTGAATGCTTTTCTCCTGAGTTTAGTTAACAGGCATGTACGTTCTTGCAGCATTGTACTGGAAGTCCTAGCTAGTGCAATGAAGCTAGGAAAAAAAAAGTTACGAAGTTTGGGAAAGATGAAGTAAACCATCTTTATTCACAGAACAGGATTTTATAATAGTAAAATACAGATGAATATATAAAACTTGCAAATTAATCAGTGAATTTAGCAAGGCCCCTGGATAAAAGATGATCATTTAAAAAACAACTCTGCTTTTTTTTTTTAATATTTTATTTATTTGACAGAGAGAAACACAGCCAGAGAGGAACACAAGCAGGGGGAGTGAGAGAGGCAGAAGCAGGCCTCCCGCCAAGCACAGAGCCTGATGTGGGGCTCCATCCCGGGTCTCCGGGATCATGACCTGAGCCAAAGGCAGTCGCTTAACCAACTGAGCCACCCAGGTGCCCCAACAACTCTGTTTTTATGTAGTAGAAATCAATACACAGAAGTGGAAATGTTAGAAGTATCATCACAGTAGTGACTGGGTAGCTCAGTTGGTCAAGTGTCTGCCTTCAGCTCAGGTCATGATCCCAGGATCCTGGAATTAAACACCATGATGGGCTCCCTGCTCAGTAGGGAAGTCTACTTCTTCTTCTCCCTCTGCTCCCCCCCTCCGCTTATACTCTCTCTCACTCTCTTTCTCTCAAAATAAATAAAAATCTTTTTTTAAAAAAGATTTATTTATTTATTTGACAGAGAGAGAGATCACAAGTAGGCAGAGAGAGAGGAGGAAGCAGGCTCCCCATTGAGCAGAGAGCCTGATGTGGGCTTCGATCCCAGGACCGTGAGATCATGACCTGAGCCAAAAGCAGAGGCTTTAACCCACTGAGCCACCCAGGTGCCCTCAAATAAGTAAAAATCCTAAAAAAAAAAAATAAAAAAAAAAAAAGAAAGAAAGAAAAGAAAAGAAGAAAAGAAATACCGTTATAATAGCATCAAAATGTAACCTGAGAGGAATAAGACATCTACACTAAAGACCACAAAATATATGTGGAAAAAATTTCAAAAGACCTAAAGAAGTAGATACACAAAGTTTGTGACTTGAGAGAGACTCCATATTATTGCAATGTCAGTTCTTCCCAAATTAATCTATAGATTCAACTCAATCTTAGTCAAAATCTCAACTTTTTTTCCTGGAAATTAAAAAGGTGGTTTTAAAATATATCTACAGGGGTGCCTGGGTGGCTCAGTCAGTTAAGCATCCAACTCTTGATTTCAGCTCAGGTCATGATGTCAGGGTGGTGAGATTGAGGCCCGTGTTGGACTCTGTGATGGGCATGGAGTCTGCTTAAGATTATCTCTCTCTCCCTCTCCCTGTTTCCCTCCCCCCTCCTTCTCTCTCTGCCTCTCCCCTGCCTTTCTCTCCCTCTTAAAAAAATACGTAAGTAAAAAATAAAATATATCTATAAATGCAAAGGATTTAGGATAACAAGATAATCTTGAACAAAGAGAATTGACTTTCCCAGATATCAAGGTATACTAGAAAGTTAGAATAAATTTCACTCTGATTGGCTCTTTTTAGGTCAGGTTCCTGTCCATAAATAGTTACCATTGCCAGACGGACAGCCTTAAACCCATCAGGCTCTGATTTAGAGTCAGGGTGGAGGTCAGTCCCGTCAGACTGAATGTCATTGTACATAAGGGGGAAGAGTGGACTAGTTATTGGGGCGGCAATTACAGTGTCCACTGTGATAGCCTTCATATATATACTATTTTTATTGGACTGAAACCTTGGTAAGTAAGAGTTTGACAGGCACAGGAGACACCAAATCTCCAGATAGACCTGCTTGCTCACACACAGAAATGTAATATCGCGGTGTACTCCAGATCATTGGGAAGTTCTCTATGATGGAGCTTCTGCATGTGCAGATGAAGGGTGGAAGAAATGGTTGAAAATGGCCAGATGCTAACCAACCTCGAATTCTGTTTGAGAGTGTTTAGACTCCATCTGTAGAATCACATAACCAAAAGTCATTTTTAAGCAAAGGCATGATGTCCTGGAGTAGGGAGAGAGAAACTGAGGTAGAGAAACAATGAGGAAGCTGTTTAGAGTGTGCAGAAGAGAAATGATGAGGTAGTTGTCCAAGGCGGTGGAGGAGAGACCAGTGGACCCTAAGTACTAAGGGATGTAATCTTGTTGCCTGGTTCTTCCCATGGATGATTTTGTTAGAATGCTCACCACAACTGCTGGAGAAAGTTCTATTTCTTAATTTTATAGTTAAGGAAACAGGAGTGAAATCGCTATCTGCCCAGAGATCCACAGCTATTAAGTAGTGGTACCTGAAGGTTTTACCACAGGCCAGATGATTCCAGAGACTGTACTCTTAACCATGATATTACATGACTAAATATCCAGAGATTTGTAGGGTTTTAATCAGTAGACTTGGTTATGGTTGGGATGTTGCTTCCATGAACGAGCTCTACCCTGACTCTCCTCTTCCCTTTGTGATCCTTTTTGTTTCCTTCACGGATTCCTCTTAACTCTGAATTGGTTTCTGATCTTTCTTTTCAAAACACTTACTTACTCTTTCTGTGTTTGTTTTCCCTAATGGCATCATCTATCAACCTGTATGTTGATTTGACCCAAATCTCTTATTTCCAGTCTCAATTTCTCAATCACACTTCTAAAGGTCATCACCTTAAACCCATGTTTAGGTTTAAACTCATATTTCACCTCAGAGTCTTTAGATGCTTTCTGTTAATAGCAAAGCTAAATGATCTTCTGGGCTTTAGAAGAATATCTGACCCCCAGATTCCTTCACCTTTCACACCCTATCAGAAAACCAGTCTAGTCATTTCATTAGCATGTCAGAGCTTCATCTCCTCCCCATTCATAGTCTCTGCTTCCACCCTCTGTTAGCTCTTCATTTCTTGCCTGAATTACTGCATCTGTTTCCTAACTTGTCTTCCTGAATTTAATCTCTTCTATACTCCACCCTGCATACTAAGGCCAGAAAAAACTCCTACTCACATCCCCGGTTTCTAATTTACTTGCCTTAATTCAAGAACTTCTGATTGCTCTGTATCACCTAATAAATCAGTTTCCTGAATCAACTCTAACCCATTCTCTACCTAAATCTGAAGGCCTGCATTGCCCAGTTTCAGTTATTTTATCAAATTCCAATTCCTCTGAAATTGGAACTCTCCATCCTGATGAGTTATCTCGTTGCAATCGTCTCTTCCCTCAACAAGGTCTGTTGCACACGCACCATGCCCTTTCCCATCTGAGCTATTGCTAATACTGTTCTCCTCCTTGAAAATGCCTCTTCCGTCTGTTCCAGGTCCATATCCCAAGTGAGTCCTTCCCTAAAGGCTCCAAGACAGAGTTATAGCTCTCTTCCAACTTTTTAAGCTGACTTCCCCTGCCAAAGAAGTATCTGTCGTCATCTCCAAATGTCTGTGTTAAATGATGTAACACCTTATATGTTAATATGTAAGGCTATTCTATTTGCTGATTTGGGTATGTATCTTTTCTTTTCCCCAATAGGATAATAAGCTCTGAAGTTCAGTTTTAAATTATCTTCTACTTTTTCTTATTCATAATGCCAATGATAATATTCCGTAAATTCCTATTAATGTTTCAAATTATAAACACATGTTTTTTTATACTTCCCTGTAAACTTAGTAGCTTATCTGAATAATCATAAAAATTGTTCCTGTTCTCTTATTTTAAGGCGCTGTTTCTTTTACAGAATTGAAAATGTAATATTCTCAAATGTTTAAGACATTCTGCTTTGTATATTCAAGCTCTACTAAAGTTATACCTTTTAGGGTAATATTTTTAATTATTCTGGGGAAGAAAAGAAAACCCCTGAAGGCTAACAGTTTGAAATTGAACAGGACACCGCTGGGAAGGGAGAGGGTCATGGGTCGTCGTCAAACAGACAAAAAAACAATGGAGACGATTGTGCCTAAAGATGGTGTATTTTTTTTCATGAGACAGTGTGTTGACAGTTTCCTTCCTCTCCGTCATTGTTGTCTGCTAAATGATCTGTGACAGCAAATTGATCACAAGCTTTTTCATGCAGGAGATATAATGCAGCCTTTCATTTTGTTACCTCTGTTGCCAAATGCCGAAACATTTTGTTGGCAAAATTAATGTTAGTTTAATATATTATTTAGTGGTGTAAAGCACTGCACGTAGCTCTGCAAGCAATAATAGTAATGATTAATTTATCATCACCCAGTTTCTGATTTCTACTCAAGTGTGATTGCAAAAGCAATAACACATCTGAAAAATGTTACTCTTAAAATTAGCCATCTGTAATTATCATTTAAATAAATGATGCATTCAAGAATTTAGATATTGTCCCATTCATTTCCAAAATGAGTCCAATATTTAAGGTACCTAAAATTCACCTATAAAAATTAATGCTGGCGTACTCATTCTAATTGAAAAGTTGCTGCTTCCTCTGAAGAGCTAAGAACTTGAAATGGAAAACAGACATAAGGTCTTTTATGTCTGATGTTTCAGCATCTATTTAAGCCAACTAATTTGTGATTTCATATGTCTGAAAAACATTCCAAAGGAATATTTTGTTTGTAGAGTGTTGAGAATCTCTGCAATTCATTGTTTGTAGGAAAAAAGTTAGAAATGCAGTTGTTTAAGTGACTGTTAAGCAGATCCTATTCCATATTTTTTAACAGTCTTTGTTCCCCCATTAGGACAGAGGAATATTAGCACAGGGAAGGATAAGTACAGACAGGATTGTTAGAAAAGTTGTTTTTTTTCCCCTCTTATGAAAATGGCCAGATTCTGTGTGAAATTAAACTGATCTCAATTCTGGTGTTTTACTTCTCCTCATAATCAAAAGGAAATAAAGGTGATATTACTAAAATTTGGTATAGATATTTAAGAAAACTGTTTATTGTAGAAAGAAAAAATGTACAAGTATGATGCTTTTCTTAAAATCCTTTTTTAATATTAATCATGAAAGGCAGATATCTTAACCTTTTTTCTTTTTATACTATACACATGGGTGTACATTTTTTACATTTATTTTGAAATACGTTTTGGAGAGTTTCTTTTTTGTGATTTGTATGTATTAATGGAGAAATTGATATATTAGATCATTTGTTAGAAATTGCAAATCAGTTTAATGTCTTATGGCAGGATATTGTTATCTCAAACAGTCTACTCTGATAAGATAATTTTAAAAAGGAAACTTGCAAATACTCATTGACTTTAATGTGTATTTTCAGATCAACTAAAGAAATCTCATTTAATGATTACTACAAGACATGGTCTGCAATAGCCACATCAAAAGCCACAGAACAGGACAGAAGTCCATGTAAGGTGATCTAGCCTTATCTTTTGTCCTTTTGGTATATATTAATCTCTTAATTATTCTCAACTTATCTTGCTTTCAAAGATTAATTGACATATATTTGTAATCTGAAGGTGATAAACTTCTCTGTTACCTCCAGATAAGAATCATTCAACAACTATTAATTTAGTTCCTCTTTTGTATAGAGTCCTGGACTAAAGTCTTTTCATTAAAAGTCAGAAGGAAAGATAGACAACTGGAGCAATAAAAAATGAAGTTCTCAATCTCATGAGGCTTTCTTTACTCCACCCCGAAAAGTGGAACCTTCATAGCAAGAGGAGCCTTTTTGATTCTAAACACAATCATTCTCAAAGCCAGAGAAAGTATTAGGTAGAAAAATAGTGAGAAATCATATGAACCTAAGGCTTTCAGTTGTAACAGTTTAAGGAAAAATCATCTGTTGCCATCATATATTAGGAGCTAAAAAGATGGGAGGGGAGAGCTGGACAGCTTTCTGGTCCCATCTAATCAAATCTTTAGTGTGTTATTTCATGATTTAGATCCTGTCTGATGCCCTGCTATCCTGCTGAAATGGAGCATTCAGAAGTAACCCATGACTTCCTAACTTCCAGGTTCAGTGATAACTTCTTAGCCTTTAGCTTACTTGTACTCTTGTTCGCTATGCCAGTAATTCCTAAAGCTTCATCTCTGGTCAGGCCCTTTTCTGAGTTCTGCATGCGTAGTTACCACCTTGCATTGGACAGTCGCCTACTTGGGTTACAGGCATCTCCTACTTACGATGTCCCAAAGTGAATTCATCATCTTGCCCCAAAACGTATCCTCCAATCGTTATCACCTCCCCTGGTTAGTTGTAGATCACCATTATTGTGTTTACTTGCCTCAGCCAAAATCAAAGATGTTTCTTAGAGTTCTTTACCACCCAGATTAAGCCTTGTTTACTTTATCTCCTACAACATTAGAATGTTTCCCTCTCTGCTCCACCTTGATGGCCACTGCCTTGATCTGTGGTCTCACTGAATTGCATCTCCTTATTGTGCTAGTCTCATATTTGGTTTTAATAGAACACAAATCACCAAAAAAGTTGAGAGCTTTTAGGCACAAATTAGAGCAGAAAGTAATAGCAAGCTTAACAAATATTTAAAGTAAATTAGATGAGTGACTTCTAAGAAACTACATGTTCTTTCAGGATGTTGGTTATTATTTTGTGATGACCCATTACCTTCCTCACTAATCACAGATCAGTGCTTAAGAAAAATAATTAAGGTGCTTAAAGAAACACAATCTTTGGCAACACTTTCTGTATAAAGAATTTTATTACCTTTAATGCCAGAGTACATGAATATTTACTTCATTTCAAAGATTTGTGGTTGGGCGTGGCTTAGTCAACTCAGCAAATACATCTTCAGGACCTCCTATGTGGAAACAGTGAGGAACTCGGATGGGCTCCAGGAGGCAGGAACCCTTAACACACGAGGCATCCAGAGGCAGTTGGTACAGTCTAGGGAAAGACTCAGCATCCAGCTCCTTCAAGAGTAAAACAAACCAACTGGTATAAAATGGTGTCTTATGGAATAACATTATATATATAGAAACATTTGGAAACTTTAAACTGCTAAGAAAAAAAAATAAAAGCACATGCCAGAACTTCAGGGGATTTGGAAATGATTGTCTTGCAATAAAGAACAATGAACAGTGGAAGGAAATAATGAAGTACCACTGACCACAGTTTCTTATTCAAAAGAGTTAACAAGGGGCGCCTGGGTGGCTCAGTTGGTTAAGCGACTGCCTCGGCTCAGGTCATGATCCCGGAGACCCAGGATCGAGTCCCTCATCAGGCTCTCTGCTCGGCGGGAAGTCTACTTCTCCCTCTTTCACTCCCCCTGCTTGTGTTCCCTCTCTGGCTGTGTTTCTCTCTGTCAAATAAATAAAATCTTAAAAAAAAAAAAAAGAGTTAACACGAAAATGTTTAATTCAGTTCTCATTTCCAGGGCTATCACTACTTGGTATGTAATTCATCCCTTTTTGTGAAGGCAAGAGCTTTAGTGGCTGCCTCTAGCCCAGAAGAATTTCTGAGACTGATTCTAGCCCTTGGTGCAAGTTTTCACAACCACCCTGCCTGTTCTTCCCCTAGGGATTTGTTATAAGAATGTTTCAGGAGCTTTCCTTCAATAAGAATGAATACTCAATTTTTAAAAATTAAATTTAAACCTTACATGTGCTGTTGGCCATTTTGTCTTTGGATAATTCAGCTGGATGAGATCCAGTGCTATTTTTTAACAGCCTAATTTCCCTGGCAGTAATAAAGATGAAGCTTTGCGATTATAGAATGCTTCTTCAGCTACTGAGAAATGAAAGGGAAACTTCAAATAACCTCAGTTTCTACAGTTACATTCTTTTTTAAATTTAAATTTAATTTAATTTATTTTTTTAGAGAGGGGTAGGGCAGGAGGGAGAGAGAATCTTAAGCAGACTCCACGCCCAGCACAGAGTCCAACATGGCCCTCGGTCTCACAGGTCATGATCTGCACCAAAATCAAGAGTCAGGCACATAACCAACTGAGCCACCCAGGTGCCCCTCAACAGTTACGTTCTTATCACTGCAAAGATTATGAAACTCCTGTGCATATTTTTAAAAACATTTTTATTCATATTGATGAGTGGTTATATTTTGATTTAGAGTATTAACTCTTTTCCATATCTTTGTGCTACAAATCTACCCAATGTCATGTGTGCCATAGTGACAGTAAGTTTATCCATTACAATACAGTTTACAGAATATATTCTGTATTCTTTTTTAATCATCCCCATCTTATTCTTTTATTTATTGGTCAACCAATATTTACTGAGTGCTTAATATATGTCATACATTGTAATATATCAAGCCTATGAACCAGACGTTACGATTATTATTCTGCCTTACAGATGAGAAAGCCAAGACCTAGAGAAGCTAAGAAATTCAGCTAAGGTCACACAGGCAGGAGGGGACATTATATATTGGTAAAGAGTGTAAATTCTAGAGCCAGATTGCTGAGATTTAATCCTGGCTCTACTACTTCCTAGATCTGTGACCTTGGGTGGGTTTCTTAACCTCTCTGTGCCAGTTCCCTGTCTGTAAAATGAGACTAATTAGAGCACATGCCTCATAGCATTGAAGCACTTAAAATAGTGCCTAGCACATAGTGAGTGCTCAGTGAAGGTGGCTGTTATTAATTAGTACCCGTAGGCTGTGGCTCTAGGACTTGAACCGGTTTAAGTGTCTCCACATCTGTTGCTCTTTCTCTCAAGCTATACTGCCTGCATAATGTGGTACAAAAAGGCTGTCTCTATATAGCCTGAGATTTAAATTGAAACTCTGAAGTATACGCAGTACATTTTTCAATAATCATAATTATTAGTTTATAATCATAGGAAATCATGGGGAAATGTACTGATGATCCACTGTTCTCTGTCCATCAGTATAGAATGGAAAATAAAAGTCTGGCAGAGAACAAACCAATACATGTGGTTGTGGGCAACAGCACCTTAATGACAGAATATGATCCCCATACGGAAATGTTTATATTAAAGGGAAAGAAATCCTTTAGACCAGTGTACTCCGTAATATTGTGTGGAGTGGTGTTTGTTTGCTGTCATCAGATAGACCAGACACCCTGAACCATCATGAGGATGCTTGCTTTCACCCTAAAAGACTTCCATCCTTTGAGTCTTTGAGCCAGAAATAGAGGCAATGTCTCCAGAATACATTTAGATGCAAGAGGCAGCATCATCTCATTCTAATGCAAGGGCTCTCAGTCTTGACTGCTCAGTAGAACCACCAGAGGAACTTGTAAAAACTTCCATGTCAAAGGCACACCCCCCCGGACTAATTACATCAGGATCTCCAGGAGCAGGAGCTGGCAGTAGTCATTTTTAAAGCTCCCCAGGTGATTACAATGTGTAACCAAGGTTGGAAAGGCTGCAGTGGGAAGAGCATGATGTTGGAAGCCACAGACTCCCTGGCTCCGTCCTGGTTCTGCCACATACAGTTAAGTGAATTTAGGTTAGTCATTTCACTCTTTGTGCCTCATTTGTCATTTCTTTTCATTGACAGAAGCATTCCACTGTATTTTAAGTTGCTCTATGGTTAGTATGAGATAATATGTGTGAAAATAAAACATACTGAGGCAAGTTGATGCTATTAATGTTTCTCTGAATGTGACAGTCCCAGCAGTGGAAAAAAAAATTAGATCAACCTATACAGATGTTGGACAAGAGATGTGTCATGGAAAAAACAAAGCAAAAGTAATATATAGTATTCTTTAGAAGGAAAGGAAGAAATAAGTATATTATGGAGCCAATAGAAGATGATTTTCTACCATAGACTACAAAACTGTCATAAGGACAAGATATGGTCATGGTAGGGAATTTCAGCTTCAAAAACTTCTGACAAAATTTCCCTGGTCCTTTCCTCCTACTTGTTCTCATGTACACCCTCCCCCTGCATTATTTCCCTCCTATCACCATCACTCATTGGGCATCTTCTTTGTCTAGAGAGTGGACTGTGTATTAGAGACCACACACATATTATGATAAGCTTTTTAAGTTTATGGTCAGATGGTAGAATGGTGAATGAAAAAATTATAGGGATAAAATAGGAAGCATTAAAATAAAAGTTTGTACAAATACCATGGCATTTTTCCTCTCTCAGTAGAGAAAACAATGAAGAAAATGAATCAATGATTTAAAATTAATGGAAATATTTACAAAAGATGATCATGCCATTTAGTATTTCATAGCATATAAGGAAGAGACTAATGCACATATTCAAATGGAAAAATGTAGGAAAGGGGCACCTGGGTGGCTGAGTCGTTGACTGTCTGCCTTTGGCTCAGGTCATGATCCCAGGATCCTGGGATTGAGCCCTGCATTGGGTTACCTGCTCGGTAGGAGGCCTGCTTCTTCTCCCACTACCCCTGCTTGTATTCCCTCTCTTGCTGTGCCTCTCTCTGTCAAATAAATAAAATCTTTAAACAAAAAGAAAAGAAAATGTAAGAAAGGTGATTTCAAAAAAATTAAGGAAATATATGAATTATCCTTGAATAAAAACCTCAAATTTAAATTTTGTTTAACTGGTAATGAATAATCCCTGTGAAAAGACATTACTCAATTTTCTGTTTGTTCGTCTGTAAGGTGTATATTGTAATGGTAACCATTGCTTGCCTACTTTATGGGTGCCCAACATGGAGGAAGAACTCTGTTCATATTAGTTTTTTTAATTATCTAAAGGAAATAATGAGACCTCACTAGGAACCCTAAGGAGCTTAGATTTGCTTCCTTAATAAAGAGTGGAGGAGCAGAAATCTAAATACCAAAAAAAGAATATTCATAAAGAATATTAATAATATATATGTAGTGGTGCCTGGGTGGCCCCATTGTCTAAGCATCTGCCTTTGGCTCAGGTCATGATCCTGGGATCTTAGGACTGAGCCCCACCCCAGGGTTCCTTGCTTAGCTGGAGTCTGCTTTTCTCTCTCCCTCTGCCCCTCTCCCACTTGTGCTCTCTCAAATAAAATAAAGTCTTTGAAAAAAGAATGCATATGTATTTGAGTGTGTTTGAAGGAAGAAAAAAAAAGCCAGGGATATTGCTGGTGAAAATTATGTAATATTAATAGAAGAAAATGAGAACTATTTAGTTTAAATATTTCTGTCAATGACATATTTCATCAGGTTAGCAGAGGTTAATCAATTATTGTTTAGAAGAAAACTCCAGATAAAGGTAACACTAGTGAAGAGCATCTAGTTGGTTAAATTGTGCAAGACTATAAACCCAGGATAATTACAAGAAACAGGGAGATGGAAGATAGAGAGACAGACAGACAAAGGGTGTGTGTGTGTGTGTGTGTGTGTGTGTGTGTGTGTGTGTGTGTGTGTATGATCTGGCTTTCAATAAATTTTGTGTTAATTTGATTGAAGGTGTAAGGCTTATAATTAACAACAAACATATGTGCCAGTGGTGTAATGTGTTTTCCAGAAAATACTACTGCAGATCTGAGATGAATTGATAGAAGTGTAGCACACAGGTCAAAGGAGGTAGTAACCCACTTAACACCTTTGTTATTCAAAAGAAATCAAGATCCTGAGACAGTTCTGGAGGTGAACTTTAATAAGATTATTAACAAAGTTAACTACCAGGATGGTTAGGTCTCTAGAAGCCATGTGGTAAAAGAAGTTGAGGGAACTGAGGCTGCTCTGAGAGCTATCTTCAAATATTAGAAGGGCTCTTTCCCACTGGGAAAGGATGAACCTAGTTAGTAATGCTCCAGGGGTCAGAACTAGGACCAGTAGAAACTCAGCAATCAGATTAAGAATGACAGTGTGACCTACTGTCTGACAATGGAACAGGCAGTTTCCCAACGACAGAGAGGGGAGTTTCCTGTCATTGGCAAGGGATTCATTCAGAGGAGGGATTGGGTGATTATCCGTTGACAAATCTTGCTTTGTGGAAGATGAAGACCTATTATGTCACTTCCCACTCCAAGATTTTGTAGTGCTGAAGTAGAATTTTTTAAACTGTGGTGTCTGTAGTTTCTATATGAGTTACTTTAACACCTTCTTCATTACTATAAATGATATATAAACAAGTGTTATAATGAAAACGTTGAAGAAAAATCTACTTGTTCAAAGGTCAAGGAAAAAGGAGAAATTTATAAAGTGAGCATTGTAGTATGACTTGAACTATATAGTGTAAATCGTTGTCATATATCAACTTAATGAAAAGTAAATTATTTTAAACTTTGAACTATTATTAAAGAATGCATACACAGCTCCTTTTTAAAAAAACTCTAATTTCAGTGCTTGAAGATCCAAATTTTATTGTAGAGTATTATAAATGGAAGAAAGCAGAATTAAGACATCTGAAAGAATGGAACTTAAAGTAAGTATTTTTTATAAACTCGAAAGCTTTCTACTTTCTACTGTCTAACTGAATCATCAGAAGAAATCTTTGTAAATAACAATGGATGCCCTTTTCTAAACATAAGAACAAGAATTAGACATTATTTTTTCCCTTCCTATGAACCCAGGTGGGGAATATCTTTGCTACTATTAACCTTAGAAACGTAAGTTATTTGACAAGCAAAAATAGGTTTATTCAGGAATAGCAGAGAATATCAATTTGGGATTTGCAAGCTAGGTCAGAACCACAGGGGCAAGTCCAAGAAGTATGGGGAGAGGACTGTCACTTTATAGAGGAGGAGGAAGTTGGGAGGAGTTGTTTTGAGAGGAAGGCCATTGGAGAAAAGCAGGTTGGTCATTGGCTGAGTTGCTGAGTAGTCAATTTCTTACCAGAGATGCAATGGACATTTCACCTATTGGTATCTGTGATTGAGGGTTTTGAGGATTCTTTTCTGTTGGTGATTCTTCTGTTGGAGTCTATAATGGACATTTCTTGTAATTGATGTTGACTAGTAGGGCTCCGCCTTCTGGCCCCCCAGCTCCATTTTAATGAGGGTTCCCTTTATTAATTTTCACCTATTGACTACCAAAAATAGAGATGAACATGAGGCACAGTGAAGGACTCTCACAGTACCCTCTGCATTAATTTTCTTACCCTCATTCCCATTATCCTTATCAACATATGACTTAAAACTAGGAAAGGGGTGCCTTGATGACTCAGTTGGTTAAGGGGTTGACTCTTGATTTTGGCTCAGGTCATGATCTCAGGGTTGTGGGATGGAGTCCCACCTGGGACTCTGGGGCTTGGTGGAGAATTTGCTTGAGATTTGCTCTCTCCCTCTGCTCCCCCTTCCTCTGCTTGTGCACGTGCTCACTCTCTCTCTTTCTCAAATAAACTCTTAAAAAAAAAAAAGGGAAAAAAAAACAGATCCCCGTTTATATATCATCAGTTAACTTTTCATCCTTCTCATAGTTCCAAGTATCTTTCCCTCTTCCACAGATTTTTTCATTCAGGAACCAAATTATTTCATCTAGCAAGGAAGTATATAGTAAAATATGAAATCAAACTAGTATCTCAGAAATCATTGACTGTCAGACCACATTGAAGGGATCTTAATCTCATCTGTGGTCACTTGAGTCCTAAAGGCAGTTTTTCTTTTTCGTCATGGTAGAGCAAACATCGCATCTCAGCTCTTTGATGTTGTCTAGGTTATAGTACTTATTTATTTGAGTATGCTCATTTCAAAGTACTCAGTAAATAGTCTACACAATGCAAGGGGAATTAAAGATCCCTCCCTTTTTTTGGCACTTGCCTCCTTTATCTTAATTTTTAGCTCTTTGCCTTGCTAACAAATGGAAATACAGGATTAATAAAAATAATGTGCTCTATTTTGAATTTTTGTAGAAATTGAAGTTCCTAAAAAAATATACTTTCCTACCCTTAAACATCATGATTCAGATTGGGTTTTTCAAAAGTTGGATATTTTTTTTCAATTGACTTCTGTGACAACTTCCCTTCAAGCCAAAGTGGAGAAAAGCTTTTGCATTCAATACTTTTCTGCTTTCAGAATAAATTATAGGTAGTAGAGAAGTTTTTTAAAGCAGAATTTGAAGGAGTACAAGCATGTTTTTTTTCTTGAAGCCATGTTTCAAGTTTCGTTTAGAGTTAAAGAAAGCTACTTAGAATATGAGGTTAATTTTGCTTTGACATGACTTCCTTTTTTATTTCCTTTAACAGAACGGCTTTGTTTTATTTGTTTGATCATTGATTCATTATGTAATGCCAGCATCGCACAGAACCCCACATTTAGAAATAGTAGGCCGTGTCATTTTCAACTTATCCATTCACTTCTACATATGGCTGAAATAATTGTGAGCTGTTTGAGTGTTAGAACATTTTTCCAAATACATTATTTTGAAGTTACAGGTCAAATTATCATGTGCTTGGTTGACCCTGTCAGAATAAAACTTCTCACACCTTATGCCATCTGGTGGTTGATGAGAATATATTTAGAACAAATGATACTTCTTTTGAATTTTGGAGTTGATTAATATAAAAACACTAAATAAAATTTTTAAAAGATATTACATTTAGCTGAATAATTTTGTTGTAGCATATATATGCAACAATACATTGCAAAAAGCTAAAGTGTGGATTTAGAAGAAGATCTCACTTCTTTTTCAAGTAATTATTAGAAGTCTCGTGTTCTGTCAAAATACAGTCTGATAAAGTGGTCAGTTCCTAGAGACTCAAGTAGAAAATGGTTAGGCATTTTTGTAAGTGATTGATTGGTCTATTTATTCATTCAATATAATACCATTATGCATTTCTCTGTTTTAATATTGAAAACGCTTTTTTTTGCACTGCAATTTCCTGTTTGTTTTTTTTTAAAGCCAGAAAATGCAAATCAACAGCCTTTCATCTGCATAGCATTAAGGAAAAAGACCCATCCTTCCTGCTTCATATCCTTCCTCCAACTGTCCTCCCCTCTCCTCATCAATCAAGACTCCATTCTTAAGCCAAACTAAGTTCTTTTTTCTCACTATTATTTCAGGACATAAGATCTCTTCACCACTTTGTGCCTTCTGCCTGGGATATCTTTCCCAGCAGGGTCTTTGCTGGTGGTCTAGAGTTAGGCTTTGGTCTGAATGAAAAGGTGGAATGTGGAGTCCTTAAGCACAGGGACATGGGAGCCAGACTATCTGAATTTCAATCCTGGCTCCAACACCTTGACAGAGCAAGGGCAAGTTATCAGATTTCTTTGTGCCTCAGTTTCCTTATCTGTTAAATGACAGTGATAATTGTACCTACCCCTCAAGGAGATTGTGAGGATTAATACATTAATACATGTAAAATTCTTCAAACACTATCTACTACATAGTAAATACTCAGAAGGCTCACTATTATTCATGCTTTTCCTCCTGTGGCCCTAGTTCCATTTTCAGACAGAACACCTTTCTTTGGAGGTAGCATGGGGCAGGGGGTGGGGGGGAAGCATGGGTTTAGGGTCAGATGGATCTTACCACTCTCAGCTTCCTTAGCTGTTAGAGATAACGTGACTTACCTTGCAAAATTGTTTTGCATTTGATCTCTTGAGATCATGGATATATAGTCATATAGTGTTGACTTAGAGACATTCAATAAATATTAGTTCCCGAGGAGAGGAGGAGACAAAAACCCACACTCCTCCCAACTTTTCAGAGAATAAATACAGTCTCTGTCAGAAACAGGTTAAAATTGTCACATTTTCTCCAGTTAGAACACAGGCATGGCCACCTGGCATGGCCCCATTTATTTTACTTTTAGCATACTCGTGGTTCTTATCCCTTTTCCATCACTGTGCTCTCTCCTGCCTGGCACAGTGCATCATAAGGATAGCATGACAATCCAGCCCAACATCTCTTTGTGAAAGGGTTCCTGAATTAAGCTTCCCAGGCCCCCCATGCTCTCCTTCCATAGCACTCTGTCCCTGTCTCTTTCAGTACCTGTGGTGTAGAAATTCATCAGTTCCTGGAGAGGGACCAGGGCAAGACCATTATTGTGGCTTTCTGTTCTCAGCACTTATCACGGCCCCTGGCACCAGCAGGCACTCAGTCGTGTTTGCTGAATGGTACACACTTACCCCGTCGCCTCACTTAATAGGTGAATTAAATGTAAAGGTAGTCAACTTTTGGAAAAATTAAATGTAGATGCTGACTTGAAATAAAGCCAATTCTAATAGAAAAATAATGGTTCTATTTGGGGAATTCTAAGGGTGTAGTTACAGAAGAGTGATTAAAACTGGAAATATAAATGACTGATAAATATTTTATGCAAACTCTTGAGCTATACACATGTTTTTAGTTAGTATTAATAGGAAGCAATTGTCATTATAAGCAGCTCATAAATATTCATGAACCGATCATTTGGTTTGGTCGTTTGATCATTTCTTTTTTGTTTTTATTTGATCATTTCTAAGGCCTTTTTTCCTCCCCTGTTGTCTTGCCTGTGTCTTGACTATTCACGCAAATGCTTTATTTCTACTAAGACATGGGAAAGAGTACGACTCTAGAGGTGAATCACTAGTTTGTATTTATTTTCTCTGGAGAAAGAGTGAAAGATTCAAAACCAGAAGGCAGTTCAAGCCGTTCCTTAAATATTCTTCCTTACGCATGTGTGAAACTGTTTACGTCATACTCTGTGGCCAAGAAGTGGTTATGTGGTAATGGAGCATCTGTGCCCGGAGCCTAAGCCCCGGTCAGACAGCGAGTTTATGTAAATAGAAGCCCTCGGTTATGGAGTCGCGTTCTTTGCAACTTTGGAAGCGAGTATCGCTCTTGTCTGCACATGGGACGTACAGAAGGGACAGGAACTGAATGGCGAAGCCCCTCCTGTGGGCCAGGTGTTCCTTCATTCCCTAGTGGAAGACTGGCCACGCTGTGGAGTTGACAGCCACACCTCTAACTGTCAGCCTCCCGCAAAGCCGGAGCCACTCAGCCCGTAGGCCAGGTCGGACCATGTCCTGCTATACACACATGCACAGCTTCGAGACTAAATCCCCGGCCCCCCTCTTCATCTGGGTCGTCACCCCTTTGTTTCTCCACAGAAAGTCTGGAAATGTCGATGTATCTACAGTTTACTAATGAGAGAAACATGAGATTAGCCAACTAGCCCAAAGTTACTGATAAATGCATTTTGTATTTGAAAACTAAAACTAAATTAATCCTAATTTTCTATTACTATATGCTTATTCAAAGCTTAAATTTTTTTAGCTAATGTGAAAATATGGTCTACCCAACTGCAGGCACAAATCAAGTCTACCTTTTGTGGAAAAGGCTTTTTTGGTCCGTCTGAAATTCTACCATTAAACAATGTTAGCACCTTTCTCCTTCATAAGACATTCCTATATTGATAAAATATACTATGGATACAGTTGTACTATGTATGGTTGTACTATATATTATTTCTATATTAGAAATAACATATACTAACTCCTTAATTTAAAATATATTATTTCTAAGTTCCTGTATCTGATTTTGTAAAGTGTTTTAACTCATAAAAATATGATTACTATGTTTGATTCCCTTTTATACAGTTATATAGAAAACTTTATGCTGAATAAATTAATTTAATTTATGTTTGTACTGTCCTTTCAGGGTTTGGAAGTTAAACATTATTTTCATAGATTTACATAATTATATATTTAATGCATATTTTTAAGGAGGAATGCTGGCTTTATTCCCCAAAGATTGAACCTTGAGTGCCATCTTGTGGTTAAAGAGAGAATTAGCATTAGAATGGGCTTTGGAAACAACCCCTTTAAAATAGAGACATGGAAAAAACATAGACAAAGGAAAAAAATCCCATTAAAAAATAATTTCTGTCAAGCAACTACTTAATCTCTTCTTGGATGGTTTTAGAGACATGGAGCTCAGTACTTGAAGCACCATTCAAATAGCTGGAATCTCCTGTATTTCTAGCTCAAATCTAATACCTTATGATTTTCAATAATTCTAGATTTCTTTCATTCACATAAAACTTTTATTGAGTACTTATTATGTGTTTTATACATTTATCTGCAAATCCATCCAGAAAATGAGAAATTATCTCCATTTTATAAAGAGGATATACAGAAAATTTTTTAAAAATTCCCAAAGTTTGCACACTCTGAAAGTGACCAAGCTGAAATTCAAATCCAGGCCTGCCAGATGCTACAACCCATGCTTTCATCCATTAGACCCTGCACCAGCTCCCGCACTGAGCACTCAGGGATGGCTTTGGATATGGGTAGTAGGCATGGTTCAAGCAGTGATACTGTGGCCAAAAAGAAAGTGTCTCCCCCTGTCCTTGGAGGTAACACAAATAAGGCTCTTCTTTTTTGTGGAATTATCCTGTAAGTCTCAGAAAATGGCTATTGTGTCTTTTTCCTCCCTCCCCTTAAGCTTTCTCTTTTTTCAGAATAAACACATTCAGTTCTTTCAACTGTGTTTTTTTTTCCATGAAGTCCAACATTTTTTATTGTTCACCTTTGATGGGTTTCATTCATTTAATCAACTTTTTTCTGAGAATGTACCCCAAAAACTTTACCATGGATTTCTGGTTGTAGCACAGAATCTGGTGGTTCACTCTATATTTTAAACACCATGACTTAAAGCTACTTCCTCCTTCACCACTACAAAAAAAGAGATTTTGATAGGAGTCAAAAACACATATTAGGCTTTTTTTTTTTTTTTTTTAAGAGAATTGTTCCTTTGGTTCTGCACCTACATAGAATACTCTTGTGAGGGATCTCTCTGTTTCCCTTTCGCTCCCCACCTTCCTTTCCCCATCAGCACCCTACCCCACCCAACCCCACCCCCAACTATGGTCATAGAAATATGATACTTATATTAGCTTAGGCCTTGGTCTGAGCAGGAGTGAATTTAAGGAGGGCTGCGTTTTCTCAGAGGAATATTAGATTGTGTGCCATCTGAAGGGTGAAATAGGAAGGAAGCCAAGAAGTTCCCTTAGAACATATTACAAAAAGTCAGATCACTAGGTGGAAGGAATATGCTAAGTCTTATGACCCTCGTTATGTACATAAAGCTACCTTCCAAGAACAGGTAGCAATTTACAGTGCCAACAAAATTATTAAGATTTTAAGATGCACAAGCATTTGGGTTGCTAGTTTTACTTTTTAACTTAATAGATATGACATCTTCCTTTACAGTCATTTAATTTGTATTTCCTTAGTGACACTAAACTTTATCATTTATGTTTGTTTTCAGTTATACAGAGGTAAATGATTTTAATAAAAAAGAAAATATTAATACTTGTAGTTTTTTGAAGACAGATATATCACTGAGGGATAAAAGGTATAATTCAAGTTATGTTTGTTTGTTTTGGAGGGGTGGGAGGATTAGACAGGGAGGGAGAGAGACTCCATGCCCAGCATGAAGCCTAATGTAGGGTTTGATCTCATGACCCTGAGATGATGACCTTGGCTGAAATCAGGAGCCAGAAGCTTTACCAACTAAGCGACCCAGGCACCCAGGTTATGTTATTTTCCAAAATCATATTTGTTCAGAGGAACATGAGATTCCAAATTTTTTTGTTTGTTTTTTTGTGTTTGTTTATTTGTTTTTGTACTCATACAGATGTTGCAGAGGGCTAAAAACAGTGTGTATTCTTGTTAGAGTGTAAGACCTCTTAATTCAAGGGGAAAATGAAGAAAGACTTCAGAAGCATCATGTCTTTTTTTTTTTTTTTTTTTTTTTAAAGATTTTATTTATTTGACAGAGAGAAACACAGCCAGAGAGGGGACACAAGCAGGGGGAGTGAGAGAGGGAGAAGCAGGCTTCCTGCCGAGCAGGGAGCCCGATGTGGGATTCGATCCCAGGTCTCCGGGATCATGACCCGAGCCAAGGCAGTCACCCAACCAACTGAGCCGCCCAGGCGCCCCTGGAAGCATCATGTCTTAAGGCTATATTACCCCCAATAAAAGCTGTTCTAGACCATAAGAAAACTTAAATACAGTCTTTGTATATATCGAACTGATTTGTAAGATACTGAACTGCATGCTGGAACAATTAACAACCATATTTAAAAGAATATACAAAATTCCCCAGCAAAGTAAAATTTACAATATCCAGAACCCCATCCAAAATGACCAGCTATGCAAATAAGCAGGAAAATATAATCCATAACCAAAATAAAAATCTATCAATATAAATAGATCCTCAAATAATAGAGATGATGGAATTAGTAGATGAGGATTTTAAAACAACTGTTATTCATCTTATAAAATATACTCAAGGATTACAAACTATAATCAAAACACAAGAAACAACAAGTGTTGACAAAGATGGGGAGAAAGAGGAAATCTTGTCCACAATTGTGGGAATGTAAAGTGGTGTAGCTACTGTGGATACCAGGACAGAAGTTCTTCAAAAAACTAAAAATAGGATTACCTTATGATCCAGTAATTCCACTATTGGGTATTTACTCAAAGAATAGGAAAAGAGTAATTCAAAAAGATATATGCATCAGTATGTTTACTGTAGCATTATTTACAATAACCAAACTATGGAAGAAGCCAAAGTGGCCATTGACTGATAAATAGATACAGAAGAAATGGTGTGTGTGTGTGTGTGTGTGTGTGTGTGTGTGTGTGTGTGTAGATATATATATATGGTGGTATATTACTCAACCATAAAAAAGAATGAAACCTTGCCGTTTGAAACAGCATGGATGGATCTAGAGAGGACGGGGTAAGTGAAAAAAGTCGTATGAGAAAGACAAACACCACAGGAGTTCAGTCATACCTGGAATTTAAGAAATAAAACAAATGAACAAAGAAAAATAAAGAGACAAACCAGGAAACAGACTCTTTTTTTTTCTTTTTTTT
>PITA01026425.1:9558-22716 GCA_004023965.1 Spilogale gracilis
CCCCCCCCCCCCCCCGCCAAACAAAGTTTTCAGCACTTAAAATTTAGAGGGTTCACATAAAAATCTGGAATCTCAGCTGTTTTTGAAAAATTGGGAGATCTGGTGTCTCTGGATCTTGCTTTCAGATTTGACAAAATTGATTAGATTGTGGAGTATCAGCTGCCCCTTGGAACATCTGAAGGCTCATATTACCAGCTTGTTCCCTGGAAATATGATCTACAGGGTTTACATGTTCAGAATAAAGGTCCAAATATATCCTCTTAAATTATTCTTTTCACTCACTCTTAATAGTTACTACCCTTTGAACAGGAAATAGGCATGGGAAAGCATGATAAGAGAATAAATGACTCCTGTGGGGCTATAGAAAGTGAAAAGAGTGTTTTAAGAGGTTTTAAGTCCTTTATTCAGCTGTTTATAGTCAGTACTTCACAATGTTATCCAAAGAACTCAAATTTAAATATACCGATTCAAATATACTTCCTTGGATTTTTGTGAGAGGAAGATGTGTATGTGTTATGAATTATGTAGGCTTAAAAAGGAAATTAAATATTTTTCAAAATGGTTTATCTGAAATTTAGTGCCTTTTAAGGAAACTCTTTGTTAACATAACCACTTGACAGCAAAATGAACTGATCTCCACTATAGTCTAGTGACTATCACCAGAATTATATTTATATCTAAGGAGAGGTAAAATAACAATCAGACACTGGTATGTCTTTACTGAAAAGCTTGGGTGAATTTCTGAGACCACATGTATTCGAAGGTATATTTGTTTAGAATTCTGCCTTTTTCCACTAGACATAAATTGATTAACATTCAATCCTTTCTTTCTAATAGTGTCCTTATTTTCTTCTGTGCTGTTTTCTCTTTCCCATCTATTGCAGTCCCAGAAGTCTGAAGGGTGGTAGTGGTAAATCAAGCCACTTTGGAGTCCCATTAGAGAAGCCTTTGGTTCTTACTCTTACTGCTGGATATAGGCATGTGACTCCAGTTGGAAAGGTGGACTTTTTTGGTTATTTGAATCTTGAGCAGAGTGATACAAAGTCAAAAGCAACAGTTGGAGCTCAGGCATTCCAGGGATGTTGCTCAGATGGTCAAGTGCTTCCTTGTTTTGTTCCTATCCTGTTCCCAAGTCTGGTTTCTCTAGGCTCCCTCTTTATTTCATGAGATTCCTCAGTATTCTGTTTAATTTTTTTTTCTTTTTTTCTTACATGTAATCAGATAGTCTAACTATCTGTATCTAAGTACTTACTCTGTCTTGCCACTTCCCCTGCTACTGCGTTGGTCCCTTCTTCACCATCTCTTTCCTGAAATACCAAAGTAGCCTTCTTGCCAATCAAAACAGATATGTTTATATATATCTGCTGAAATATTTATAAGTCAATTCAAGTCACTTGTCTGCTCAGTACCTTTGAGTGGCTTCCCAGTTCACTCTGAGTTAAGGACCAAATATATACCATATTTAGGAAGATTCGCCATGATCTGGCCCCTAATGCCTTTGCAATATCATCTCCTACTACGTTTTCCCTCTTTTCTACTTTGGCGTCATTGCTGGTCCTCTAATGTCAGGCATAATCCATCCCCAAGCATTCTTTACTTGTTCTTCCTTCTACCTTAATTACTTTTTCTCCAGACAGCTACTTTAGCTCATTCTCTCACCTTAGGATTTTGCTCAAATATCGCCTATGTAGTGAGACCTTCCTTTACCACTGTATTTACAATGTAAAGACCCTCCCACCATTAGAATTTCCTACCCATTTCTTGTGTTTTTTTTAAATTTAATTTTTAAATTTTAATTCCAGTATACATCCCAGTATAGTTAACAGTATTATATTAATTTCAGGTGTACCAAATAATGACTCAACTGTTCTATACATTACTCAGTGCTCATCATGATAAGTTACTCTTAATCCCCTTAACTTTTTTCACCCATCCTTCCCCTAACCTGCCACTCATCTCCTATCTGGTAACTATCAACTTGTTCTGTATACCTAAGAGTTTGGTTTTTGTTTTCTCTTTTTTTTGTTTGTTTTATTTCTTAAATTCCACATATGAGTGAAATAATATGGTATTTGTCTTTCTCGGACTGACTTATTTCACTTAGCATTATGCTGTCTAGATCCATTCATGTTGTTGCAAATGACAAGATTTTGTTCTTTTTTTTCTATGGCTGAGTTTTATCCATTCATCAATGGATGTTACACTCTTACATTTAGGTTCCTTCCATGTCTTGGCTATTATAAATAATGCTACATTAAATATAGGGGTACATATATATTTTCAAATTAGGGTTTTCATTTTCTTTGAGTAAATATTCTTTGGTGGAATTACTAGATCATATGGTAATTTTAATTTTAAGTTTTTGAGGTACTCTGTACTGTTTTCCATAATGGCTACACTAACATGTAACATTCCCGATAACAATGCATAAGGGTTCCTTTTTCTCCAAAACCTTGCCGATACTTGTTATTTCTTGTCCTTTTTATTCTAGCCATTCTGACAGATGTAAGATGAAATCTCATTGTTGTTTTGATTTGCATTTCCCTGATGACAAGTGATGTTGAGCATCTTTTCTTATGTCTATTGGCCATCTGTATGATTTCTATGGAAAAATGTCTATTCAGGTCTTTTTCCCATTTTTAATAGGATTATTTGGGTTTTTTGGTGCTGAGTTGTATAAGTTCCTTATATATTTTGAATATTAACTCCTTATCACATCTATCATTTGCAAATTTATTCTCTCATTCACTAGGTTGACTTGTCATTTTGTTGATTTCCTTCACTGTTCACAAGCTTTTTATATTGGTGTAGACCCAATAGTTTATTTTGGCTTTTGTTTCCCTTGCCTTTAGGAGACATATCTATGAAAATATTGCTACAGCCAATGTAGTGAAATAACTGCCTATGCTCTTTTCTGGGATTTTTATGGTTTCAGGTCTCACATTCAGGTTCTTAATCCATTTTGAGTTAATTTTTGTGCATGGCGTAAGAAAGTGGTCCAATTTTATTCTTTTGCACATAGCTGTCAGTTTTCCCAACACCATTTGTTAAGAAGACTCTTTTTCTCAATGCATATCCTTGTTTCCTTTATCAAAGATTAATTGACCATATAATCGTGAGTTTATTTCTGAGCTCTCTATACTGTTCTATTGATCAATGTGTCTATTTTTTGCCAGTACCATACTGTTTTGATTGCTATAGCTTTGTAGTATACCTTAAAATCTGGGATTGTAATATCTCTGGCTTTGTTCTTCTTTCTCAAGATTGTTTTGGCTATTGGGTTTTTTTGTGGTTCCATACAAATTTTAGGATTATTTGATATAGTTCTGTGAAAAATACTGTTAGCATTTTAATAGAGATTGCACTAAATCTGTAGATGGCTTTGGATAGTATGGACATTTTAATAATAATTGGCTCTCTCAATCCATGAGCATAGTACATCTTTCCATTTATTTGTGTCATCTTGAATATCTTTCATCAGTGTTTTATAGTTTTCAGTCTTTCACTTCCTTGGATAGGTTTATTGCTAGGTATTTTATTACTTTTTGTGTAATTGTAATTGGGACTTTTTTTTTATTTCTCTTTCTGCTACTTCATTATTACTATATAGAAATACAATAGATTTCTAAATATTAATATTGTATCTTGTGACTTTATTGAATTTATTTATCAGTTTGAGTAGTTTTTTGGTGGAATTTTTAGGATTTCCTTTATATTATTTCATGCCATCTGCAAATACTGAAAGTTTTACTTCTTTCTTACTATTTTGGATGCCTTTATTTCTTTTTGTTTTCTGATTCCTATGGCTAGGACTTCCAGTAGAGTGTTGAGTAAAAGTGGTGAGAATAGTCATCCTTGTCCTGTAATGACCTTAAGGGGAAAAGCTGTCAGTTTTTCTACATTGAGTAGGATATTTGCTCTGAGTTTTTCATATAATGCCTTTATTATGTTGAGGTATGTTTCCTGTAACTTTACTTTGTTGAGGGTTTTTATCAGGAGTAGATGTTGCACTTTGTCAGTTTTTTTTTTAATGCATCCATTGAAACAATTATGTGGTTTTTATAATTTCTCCTATTGATGTTATATGCCACATTGATTGATTTGTGAATATCAAACCACTGTTGCCTCCCAGGATCTTGGTAAATGATTTTTTAAATGTATTATTGGAGTCAGTTTGCTGATATTCTGCGGAGAATTTTTGCATCTACGTTCATCAGAGATATTGGCCTACAGTATCTTTATTTGGTTTTATTAGGGTAATGCTAGCCTGCTAGAATGAGTCTGACCATTTACCAGGTTTTTTTTTTTAATAATTTGAGAAGAATAGATATTAACTCTTCTTTAAATGTTTGGTAGAATTCACCTGGAAAACTCGCTGGTCCTGGACCTTTGTTCATTGGGAGTTTTCTGATTACTGATTTGATTTTATTGCTAGCAATTGGTCTATTCAAATTCTCTATTTCTTCCTGTTTCAGTTTTAGTAGGTTATATATTTCTAGCAGTTTACCCATTTCTTCTAGGTTGCCCAATTTTCTGGCCTTTAATTTTTTATAATTTTCTTTTGTGATCTTTTGTATTTCTGTGGTGTCAGTTGTTATTTCTTCTCTTTCTTTTAAAATTTTGCTTACTTGAGACTTCTCTCTTTTTTAAATTAGAAATCTTCTTTTTTATGAGTCTGGCTAAAGGTTTATCAATTTTGTAGATTTTTTTCAAAGAACCAGCTGCTGGTTTCCTTGATCTCCTCTATTGTTTGTTTGTTTAGTTTCTATTTTGTTTATTTCTGCTCCAATCTTATTTCCTTCCTTCTATTGGCTTTGGGATTTGTTTGTTCTTCATTTTCTAGCTCCTCTAAGTGTGAGATTACATTGTTTATTTGAGATTTTTCTTGTTTCTTGAGGTGTAACTGTATTGCTATAAAATTCCCTGTTAGAATAGCTTTTGCTGCACCCCAAAGATTTTGGGCTGTGGTGTTTTCATTTTCATTTGTCTCTGGGTATTTTTTTTATTTATACTTTAATTTCTTGATACATTCATTGTATAGTAGTAGTATTTGTGTTCCTTCTAGATTTTTTCTTGTGGTTGATTTCTGGTTTTGTAATGTTTTGGTCAGAAAAGATGCATGGTATGATTTTAATCTTTCTGAATTTGTCAAGACTTATTTGTGGCCTACCATGTGATCTATTCTGGAGAATGTTCCATGTGCACTTTAAGAGAATGTGTATTCTTCTGTTTGGGGGTGGAATGTTCTGAGTACATCTGTTCAATCTATCTGAATCAATCTATCTGATCAAAATCATTGTTTCTTTGTTAATTTTCTGCTTGGATGATATATCCATTGATGTAAGTGGTTGGTAAAGTCTCCTACATACAGTATAATTGTATTTTTATCGATTATTTCCTTTATGTTTGTTATTAGCTGCTTTATGTATTTCAGTGCTCTCATGTTGGTTGCATAAATATTTATAATTATTATATCTTTTTGTTAAATTGTTTTCCTTTATAATCATATAGTCTCCCTTGTCTCTTGTTATAGTCTTTGTTTTAAAGTCTCTTTTGTTTGATATGAGCATTGCTACTCCAGCTTTCTTTTTACTTCCATGTAAATGCTTCCATGATAAATGCTTTTTCATCTTTTCACTTTCAACATGCATGTGTCTTTATGTCTGAAATGAGTCTCTTTTAGGCAACATATAGATGAGTATTGCTTTTTTACTCATCCCATCACCTTATGTCTTTTGATTGGTGTGTTTTGCCCATTTACATTCAAAGTAATTATTGATAAGTATGTACTTATTGCCATTATGTTACTTGTTTTATGGTTTTCTGTAGTTTGTTTGTTTGTTTCTTCTCTTGCTCTCTTCTCTCCCAGTTTGCTGGTTTTTCTTAGTGTATACTTAGATTCATTGCTATTTATTTTTTATATAGCTGTTACTGGTTTTTGACTTGTGGTTACCATTAGGTTTATATATAATATTTTATTTATATTGTAGTCCATATTAAGTTGATGGTTGCTTAAGTTTGAACCCATTCTTTTAAAAACTCATGTTTTACATATATGCTATCTTATTTTACATTTATTTATTTATACTTAAAAAGATTTACTTATTTATTTTAGAGAGCAAGAGTGCATGGGATGAACAGGTCCAGGGGCAGAGGGAGACAGAGACAAGCAGATTCCCTGCTGAGCAGGAAGTCTGTTGCAGGGCTCAATTCTAGGACCCTGAGAGTATGACCAATGCTGAAATCAAAAGTCAGATGCTTAACTGATTGAGCTACGCAGGCATCCCTTTTATTTATTTTTTTTAATCCCTTGATTGATTTTTTTTTTTTAAGAGAGGGTAGAGATAAGTGGGGGAGGGGCAGATGAAGATAGAGATAAGAGATAAGGGGGGAGGGGCAGATGAAGATAGAGATAATCTTAAATAGGCTCAGGTGCAGCATCTGCCTGGTGCAGTGTCTGATGTGGAGTTCAATCTCACAACCCTGATATCATGACCTGAGACCAAATCAAGAGTTGGACACTTAACTCACTGAGATTCCCAGACACCGCCCCTCACCGACTGATTTTTATTTATTTATTTATTTATTTATTTATTTATTTATTTATTTATTTATTTATTATTAGTTATTCATTCATTCATTTTTTTTTAATTTAAAAGATTTATTTATTTCTGAGAGAGAGAGAGGGAGCGAGAGAGTGAGCACACAAGCATGGGGAACATCAGGTAGAGGAGAATCAGGATCCCCACTGAGCAGAAAGCCCAATGTGGGACTTGATCCCAGGACCCTGGGATCATGACCTGAGCTGAAAGCAGATGCTTAACTGACTAAGTCACCCAGGTGTCCCTGATTTTTATAGAGATACTTAAATTACTGCTTTTGTGCTTTGTACTTTCCACACCTTTACTTATAGTCTTTCCTTTCTACTTAAGGAATTCCTTTTAACATTTCTTGTGGGGCTGATCTAGTGTTCATGAATTTCTTTAACTTTGTCTGGGAAGCTCTTAATATCTTCTTCTATTCTGAAAGTTAGCCTTGCTAGATAGAGTATTCTTAGCTGCAGGTTTTTTGTTTTGTTTTCTTTCCTCAGTTTGAATATATCATAGTACTCACTTCTGACCTCCAGTTTCTGCTGAGAAATCAGCTGATAGACTTATGGGGTTTTCCCTGGTATGTAACTTTTCTCCTGTTGCTTTTAAAATTCTCTTTATAACTGCTTTTTGCCATTTTAATTACTTTGTGTCTTTGTGGACCTCCTTGAGTTGATTTTATTAGAGGCTCTCTGTGCCTCCTGGATCTGGAGTTTTCTTTCTTTCCCCAGGTTTGGGAAGTTTTCAGCTATTATTTCTTTTTTTTTTTTAATAGTTTTTTTTTTTTTTAAAGATTTTATTTATTTATTTGACAGAGAGAAACACAGTGAGAGAGGGAACACAAGCAGGGGGAGTGAGAGAGGGAGAAGCAGGCTTCCTGCCGAGCAGGCAGCCTGATGCGGGGCTCAATCCCGGGACTCCGGGATCATGACCTGAGCTGAAGGCAGTCGCCCAACCAACTGAGCCACCCAGGCACCCCAGCTATTATTTCTTCAAATAATTTTTCTGCCCCATTTTTTCTGTCTTCTCCTTGTGAGATACCTATAATGTCATTGTTATTACAGTTGATGATATTGCTGAGTTTCTTAGGTCTGTTTTTATTTTTTTCAGGAGAATTTTTTTTCTCTCTCCTGGTCAGCTTGATTGCTTTCCATCACTCTGTCCTCCAGGTCACTGATCTGCTCTGCTTCCTCTGGTGTACTATTTATTCTCTTCAGTATATTTTTAATTTCAGTTATTGAGATTTTTAAAAAATCTCTGATAGTTTCATTAAAAAAACATTAAATGTTTTTTATCTCATTGTTAAGAGTCTTACTGATATCTTCAACTCTTTCCTCAAGTCCAGTAAGTATCTTTATGGCCAATACTTTAAGTTGTCTACCAGACACATTACTTATCTCTGTTTTGTTTAAGTCTCTTGTCCTGGTCTTTCATTTGGGACATATTCCTTTATCCACTCATTTTGTCTAACTCTCTGTGTCTGTATTTATGTTTTAAGAAACTCAGCTATGTCTTCTGTTCTTGAAGGTAGTTGCCTTATGAAGAAGAGGTCCTATGGTGCCCTGTAGTGTCTCCATGTCCTTGTGCTTTAGGGGTATCTCCTGTGTGTGTTGCATGTGCCCTACTGTTGTAGTTGAGTTGCTTTTGCCTTCAGTTCAGTTGTCTGAAATGGCTATTTTTGCCTGTTGTGGGTAGGGCAGGTTTCCTATGTTGTTAGTGGGATCGTCTGGGACTGCTGTGGTCTTGAGTCATATCAGGAATTTGCCAGAGATGTGGTATCACTAAACTTTAGGGTGCTTTCCCTATGTTGTCCCCTGAGAGGCTTTCATTGGTGGGTAGGGTCTATAGTCAGACCTGATGTCTGTCCTCATTTCACTGCTGATACTGCAATTGGATTTGTTTGTATGGTTATCTTGCCCTCTCCCTGGGAAAGAGTCACTTTTGAATGGGACATATCCCTGTTGGGACTGCTTGCATACTTCCAGGCTTGTGACAGCATTTTGGAAGCATTCCTGCCACGCATGTTTTAGAGGGGATATCAGGTCTGCAGGAGAATGTAGAAGTGGGGCATGCTGTTAGCAAGTTTGTTAGCAGGTTTTGGTTTTGTACTTTTTCTTGCAGGTATATGTGACTAGGTTGGGTCATGGGGAAGGGAAATGGAGCCCTCCAGCATTTTTGCTCTTGGGGAAGTCTCCCAAAGATTCCTGCTCCTCCAGTACATATGTAAATGATTTATTCGAGTAAATGATCCCCTTCCTATATATTCCAGGCATTTTGCAAACTGTTGCTTCTATGCTGTATCTCCATGGGGCTATTTGCTTTGTTGCCTCTTTAAGGGTGAGAACTCAATTTCCTATCACCCTTCTGGCTGTTCCAGAGTGGAGCCTACTGATTTTTAAAGTCCCAGGTGTTAAGCCCCACTGATCGTTGAGCTTCTTTTGTTTCAAAGCCAAATGTTATGGTCATTTGTCTTCCCCATGCAGATTCCCTCCTCTCTTCATGTCTCAGTTTTCCTTCTTTTTGTGGACAATATTGCAGATTTGTTTAGCTCCCAACCATGTCTCTGTCCTTCTTTCCCTCTTTATTGTGGCCTCTTCTCTCCATTTAGCTGTGGAGATTCTCTTCTGCCAGTCTTTGCTCATTTTCTGGATTATTTAATTGACGTGGGTGTTATGTAGTTGTATCCATGGGATGAGGTGAGCTTAGGGTATTTCTATTCTGCCATCTTCCCTGGAAGTGCCAGGTTATTTTTAAATTTTATTTTATAGAACTTTCTTTCTCACCATCTGTAATAACCATGTGATTTTCTAAAAATTTCCTCTCTATGCCCCTGGAACATAAGCTTCAAAAGGCCATATGATGTTCACTTCTATATCCCCGTTCATTTCTATATCCTTAATATATAGAATAGTGGTTGGCATGTTAGTTCATTGTATAAATGATGTATACCTTGAAGGAGCAGTTATATTTTTTAAGATTTATTTATTTATTTTAGAGAGAGAGAGCTACAGGGAGGGGTAAAGGGAGAGGGAGAAAGAGTTTTAAGCAGACTCTATGCTTAGCTCAGAGCCCAGTGCCAGCCTTGATCTCAATACCGTGCGATCATGACCTGAGGTAAAAGCAAGAGTGGGACACTTAACTGTGCCACCAAGGCACCCAAACAGTTATATTTATTTGGCTTTGGTCCTTAATATCTAGCATAGTGCACAGCACAGGGTATGCATATAATAAATATTTGTTTTTATTGTTGTTCCTAGCTGTTATAATGTTAAATAGAACAGTCATCAAGATCTAATCCTTCCATGGTTTCACTCTTTTGGATAAGTAGTTTGTAATAATCATAGAGACTAACTCCACCCAGTATTTGAGCTCATATTCATTTTAATGAAAACAAAACAAAAAAATGACAACTTGATCAGGACAGAACTTGCTTAAAGAAAGACTTAGATTAGTTTCAGCAAGCTTACATAGTCAGCATTTTGGAGGTGAGGCTCTGAGGTTGAATCAAGCCAAGAAATACAATTGATCATCCTAGTCTGCAAATTTCATTTGTAAGTTCAATTGAAGTGTAAGTGGAATGGGATCATGTTATTAGTTCTCTTAGAGGCACAGATTTCCAGGATAGGGAAAATGTGCCTGTGCGTGCCTGGTCAGTCAGCCATGGGCTATCAATGCAGTGTTCCCACGGACACTCCTTAGAGGGAGTGGAAGGACATAAGAAGAGACTATTATGAAGCAAAGTGTTTTGATCTTTCCATTCTCTTCCCCACATTCCCCCATCCCCAACACACACCAGTTAAACCAAATGGTATGTGGTATTGTGATAAAAAGGTAAATATAATTCTAATCTAAATTTAGTCTATTTTTTCAGTCAGAATATTTCTTGTCTTCCTTTTGCAGTTAAGCTTTCTAATTTTTTTCCCCTCTCCAAAATTTTATCTTTTACGTTGGCAGGGATTCAAATGATATTAATCATTATTTCTACTTATTTAAGCTATTTCAATGATTGAAAAGAATGTCTATGATTATAGGTTACTGTTGAATAATGGGGCCCTTTCAAAATCTCATTGGTCAGTTTCAATTTAGTTAGGGGAAAAAAATCACAAAGACAAAAATATGTTTTGAGAAACTACACCTTTTAGCTATAAACACTAGTTTGCATCCACCAGAAGTGGAGGAAAGATTTTTCTGCAAATTTGGGAGAATACTGCTTATTGACTTCTTTATAACATGATGAGATTTTTTCCTTTCAGAGCTACAGCAGTTTTGAAATGTCAGGATACTCTCATTTTTCCTTTTAACTCAACTCTGAAATCCAGAATTTCTTCCTTGGATTGTGAATTCCCATGCCTCAAAAGAAATTTGAATTTCTTTTCTTTTTCATAAGAATAATAAATGACATTTGAAATATTTGAGTTAGATAAATCCCAGGTAAGGTCCAGTTCACCTTTTTGAGACCTGCTATTCAAAGCCAGCTGGCACTGGAGTGGTTCTGTTGCACCCATGTATTTGAGAAATATTACTGGGGATTGAGAGTTGACTCTCATACTTCATGTCCATATATCACTTGAAGAAATAATTGCCTAAAACATTCATGTAAGACTTCTTTTTTAAAAATTTAATTTAATTTTTTCAGTTTTCCAAAATTCATTGTTTATGTACCAAACCCAGTGCTCCATGCAATAAGGAAGATTTCATTGGAGTTTTTTTTTTTAAGGGAGGGACAGTTGTTTGGTTTTTTTGTTTGTTTTTTTGTTTTAGTCAAGCTTACATATTAATGGCAATGGGCTTTTTTTTTTTTTTTGGTGGGTTTTTAAGGGATAATCAGATGGCAGATTCAGTTTTCCATTTTTATTTTATTTTGTGTCTTCTTCAATAAATACTGTTATTGTACATATGAAGACAAAGTAACTGTTCAGCTCAGACAGTGTTATTTTCATTATTTATAAGATAATGTGCATTTGTAATCAGTGGAACAATTATAAATTCCAGATAGCAAGGGTCATTCCTATTAATTGTTCTATCCTTAGAGCTTAGCACAGTGCCCAGCACATAGATCCTTCAGAGTTGCTGAATGTGAATCAACTGAGCTAATGGGATGGTTTGTGATCTAGTTTTTTGACCTATAAAAGTGGCATCAATTATCTCTTTGACATGTTCTATTATTATTATGCCATTTAGGAGTTTTTTCGATACACATATCAGGCTCATAATAGTAGTTCCTTGAATTTCAATAACTTTGTGAGAAATACTTATATCCATTATTTTAGTGTGTTCATACTATATCTCTATTAAGTCAGGAGGCATGGAAGCCTAGGGTTTAGGAGGTTGTTTATTGTTTTTTATTCTAACCCCAGACCAGTTCTCTCTTTTTCACTAACTATATGGTGAGCATAATGAACACATTATTCACTTTAAACAAAAAAATTTCTTTCCTTGAGTGTCTGGGTGGCTCAGTTGGTTAAGCTTCCAATTCTTGATTTCAGCTCAGGTCATATCTCAGGGTTGTGAGATCAAGCCCCACACAGGAGGTCTGTGTTCAGTGTGGAGTCTGCTTGAGATTCTCTCCCTCTCCCTAGCCCTCTTCCTTTCCCTCCTCCAGCATGTGCTTGTCTCTCTAAAATAAATAAATAAATCTTTAAAAACATTTCCTTCCTCAAGACTCGTTGGTTGGCAGTGTTAAAATAATGATTCAGAAATCACGCTTCTGATATCTTTACACTGTTGGCATGAATTGTAGAGTTTTATTTCAGGGATCTATTTTTTTTTAAAGATTTTATTTATTTATTTGACAGAGAGAGAGAGATCACAAGTAGGCAGAGTGGCAGGCAGAGAGAGAGGAGGAAGCAGGCTCCCTGCTGAGCAGAGAGCCCAATGTGGGCCTTGACCCCAGGATCCTGAGATCATAACCTTAGCTGAAGGCAGAGGCTTTAACCCACTGAGCCACCCAGGCACCACCAGGGAGCTATTTTTCAAGTTGAAGCTCAGCATGATGGAAAAATCAGCTCTGGGCTATCTGATTGAGGTTTGTTTACTTGGTGGATTAATAAAACAGTTGTTGGTTTATTCCAAGGTTGGTTTATTGGTGGGTATCCCTGAAGGTTGGTATATGTTGACAGGTCACAAAATAGTTTTAATAACAAATTCAACATAATGGAAATGTCTTCTGAGTTATTAGCCTAATGTACCTATTGTTCACCTCCCCAGTTGGAGGAATTGAGAGATAGTTTTATAAATACTTGTACATTAGAAGTCTTATTTAAGATATACAAATATATTAGGAAAAAAACATGGCCTATCTTCTTAAAATTCTCTACTTTATCTTTTTTCTCCTCTGCTTTGCCTATTTTATGTATTTAATTCTATTCTCCTCAGAGTCTCAAGGCCTGAGATTCTATGCAGTTTCCTCTTCTTTTCATAAATACTTTCTCCAGTTGGTTTTGTCAATAAGCAGGCAGTATTTACTTGGCTGACTGATTAATTTTTTAGAATTTAAGATATGAAAAAGTATTAAGTTTTCTCACCAAAATGTAATTATCCTGATCATCAACATTGTCCTTATGTTTGC
>PITA01026426.1:0-22625 GCA_004023965.1 Spilogale gracilis
TCCGCACTCGTGCAGAGGGCCAGCCCGTAACTACGGTGCCTGCCGAGCTCACGGCTTTTCGTCTCTTGTAGCGTTGGACCGAGCCCGGGAGGGAGGAAGAGCCAGGGCTAGGACGTCCCAGGGCTCCCTCTGGTTCTAGAACTGGGATTTGGACAGGGCGCTGTGTGGTGGCCTTCGGGACGGCTGTCTTTATTTTATTTTATTTTGAGTCATCTCTACACCCAACACGGGGCTTGATCTCACGATCCTGAGCCCAAGAGCTGTGTATTCCGCTGACCAGCCAGCCTGGCACCCCCAGATGAGGTCTTTAGTTTCTCAGGAAATTCCCCGCATTTGTCTTCCGTCTTGCGAGCCCTTTGGGAGCTGTGTGGACTACAAGCAAATCATCTTTGTATCTTAGCTTTGTTGGGTCATCAGACCCTTTGGGCTGAGTCATGCCCAGAGCTGGTGGCCGTGGCGGAGGTGGGTGGCCTGCTCCAGCCGTGGTCTGCTGCCTGCTGGGCATGTCTCCGTGTCCTCTGAGGCTCGTGTCCTCTTCTGTAGAACGGGGACGACCACATCTGCCTTGTTTTTACTGTCATTGAACTCTGAGGAGGGTTCTGTGCGCCGACCAGGAGCTGAGCCCAGACCGGCCCCTCCGGCGTTCACGTCTAGGGGGAGTGGGTCTAGAGAAAGTTACAGTACGGGCAGTTCGTGCACAGGTCACTTGGAGAACCCCTGGTGTCAAGGACAGTGACCCCACTGTCAACCCAGAGGGAGGGGAGCTGGGGGGCAGGGGGCTCTCGGGGGACTCGCTGTGCTTGGCTGGGGAGGAGGTGGAGGGAGTTTTCTGTGAGTGTTGGGTGCGTGCGGGCAAGGCCGCGATTGACAAGGAGGAGCTCCGGGAAGCCCCGTGGGGGAGGTTCAGAAGGACCCGGGGGCAGCGGGGGCAGGGGGGCACCGGAAGGTGGCGAGGATGTTTTTCTAGAAACGTCTGCAGGTAGCAACGAAGGAAGCACCGTGGGGTCAGTGGGCCATGGCGTTTCCTGAGCCATCCATCCCGAGAGTCTCCTGTGGGGCACGGAAGTTGTGGGGCGGCAACGGGGTCTCAGGGCACAGTGGGGCACTTCGAGGGTCACTCGGCAGACCTGGGGGGGGCTGACCTCTCTGGGCTGGGGTCGCAGGGGGAGACGATGGATGGAGGCGGCTGCCGGCACTCCATACACCGGCGACTCCCAGGTCAGCCCGAGTGGCTGGGTTCCCCGAGTTCCCTGGATCCCTGTCTCTTTACAAAGACCCGCAGTTCTAGATGCAAGAGGGCTCCGTGGCAGGAGAGCGCGATGATGAGGGTCAGCTGCTCCCAGACCGGCCCCCGTTGCAGCCTGCTGTCCCTCCCACGGAGGGTCTCCAGGTGCAGCTGCGGCCACAGGGCTCTTTGAAGTGTGACGGTGCCACATTCCTTCCCCCGCCTTCCCCCGCCCCGCGGAAAGGTGGATTTGGCCATGGGGTGACCGCGAGGGCCAGACAGAGATAGCAAGAACCTGTTGTGAACACTTCCCGTCTCCGGCCGCTCACAAGCTCCCGCGGGTGTGTCACCTGCTCCGGCCCGGGGGCAAGAATGTGTCTGCAGAGGCGGCGGCTCGAAATGCACCGCCAAGCCCGTCTGCTCTTGTTCTGCAAAATCGGGTTCAGAAACTTTGCGCTTTCCACATTTAGCAACGTTTCCGCGGGCGTGAACTTGTATCATCACAGTCACAGTTGTAACTGATTCACTTTTTGATCGACGCTGCCCACAGAGTTCCCGCGTCCGACTCGACGGGTTTCTGAATGTTGCTTTAAAGGAAACCGTGTGCGCGTGTGTGAGCGTGTGTGCGTGTGCATGTGTGTGAGTGTGTGTGAGCGCGTGTGAGCGTGTGCGCGTGTGTGTGCACGTGTGTGCATGTGCGTGTGTGTGCATGTGCGTGCATGTGTGAGCGTGTGTGTTTGTGAGAGTGTGCATGTGTGTGAGCGTGTACGCGTGTGAGTATGTGCATGTGCACGTGTGTGCATGTGCGTGTGTGAGAGTGTGCGTGTGTGTGAGTGTGTGTGAGCGCGTGTGTGAGCGTGTGCGCGTGTGAGCGTGTGTGCACGTGTGTGCATGTGCGTGTGTGTGCGTGCATGTGTGAGCGTGTGTGTTTGTGAGAGTGTGCGTGTGTGTGAGCGTGTACGCGTGTGAGTGTGTGCATGTGCACGTGTGTGCATGTGCGTGTGTGAGAGTGTGCGTGTGTGTGCGCATGTGCACATGTGTGTGCAGCTTCTTGCAGCCATGCACCGTTGTTATTTTCAAAATTAGGGATCTATTTGCATTTTCAAAGATTGTGTTTCTTGGACCAAGAAATACTCCAGACCCTCCCTGGAGAGAGAGCGGCAGCAGATTCCCTCATAAGCATCCAGTAAGTGGGGTTAGCCTTTCCGCCCCTGTTCCCCAACCTTACTCTATCTCCGTCACCTCCGTTTGGTCCTGCGAAGCTGCCCTAACTTACCCGGATTCACCAGGCCTTCCTTCCTACCGTGCCCTCTGCCTGGACGGCCCGTGTCGCAGGGGACTCCCTGGTGAAATTCTACTTGTATCTCAAGGCCCAGAGCAGGTATCCTTGAGCCCCTCCATCGTTTCGGGGGGATGCTTGGCTTGTTGCTCTGGGTCCCTTCGCCTTCTCATCACATCGTCCACCCTTGTATTTCTCCCCCTGTAGACGCGTCAGGAGGGTCCCAGCCTGGTTCGTGCACTAGGGGAGGGATGGGACACATGGAAAACAGCCACCCGCTCACTCCTTCGTTCACCCACCACGTCCTGAGGTCCCTCGGGAGGCCAGTCCCTGTGCTGGACTCCTGGACTGGAGGGAAGGCTCAAGACCACATCCTCCCCTCAAAGAGCTCACCGACACAGACAAGGCTAGGACCCGGGGCACGGCCGAGGAGCATTACCCGCTGGGCTGGGGGAGGTCATATCAGAGCAAGCTTCTCGGACAACACGGCACCAGTGCAGGGTCTTGAAGAACAAGGAGGAATTTCTACGCAGAGAAGGGCAAGTCCGTGCATCTCACCAACGCCCAGCCCATGCCACAGACAGGGCGGGGGGGGGGGCGCCATGAGCATTCGCTCAGCGTGACATTCGTCCTGGCCTGAGCTGGGGGATCGGTCAGTGACCTCTGCATGGCCACCCTCAACCTCCAGGGACGGCAACCCATGCTTTTCTGGCCCTCGGAAGTGTCGAGTTTGCCTCAAGTGTGGAATCCACCAGCCGGCCTCTGGGTGCTGGGGCTCCACAAGGGTCCACACTCGAAGACTTACGTTCCCATGTTTCCAGGATTGGTGGGCACCCTGGATTTCTTTAGGGTCTCCCTTCCTTAGGGACATTGAGGCGTGTGCTGCCTCCATCGTGACCTTCCTTATCCCCCTCTCTCCTCTCTGCCTCACTGTTGGCGAGCGCTAGTCTAGACAGATCAGAGCCTTCCCCATCTGGAACTATGGAGTCTTTTCAAAAAAACATAATAAAATTTAGGTGAAAACGGAAATGTCGACATGCTTATTTTTAAGTGTCCTTTTAAAATGTTAAGTCCCTTAGTCGGTTGGGAAATATCAAAACAGGTCATGTGTAACTTTGTTTGCTCATAAAGGGAGGCTCATACTTGATATATTTAGAGAGGAGAGAAGAGAGATTTTTCGTATTAAGTGTTTCTCTATTTTTCTTTTTAAACCGAAAAGAGCTTGGAAAATTTCTCTGCTCTCTCCACTTGTGGTGTATTTTCCTGGCCCCACAAGGCTGGAACAGCCTTCTGTCTCCCACACCCAAGAGTTAAGTTTTTCTTGTCTAAGAGAGAAAAACCCTCTTTTTGGGACTGGTGTTGGTAGTGGGGAGCGGAGGGAGTGTTCCAAAGAGCAGAAAAAGGCCTTTCTCTGTGGGAAGTTGAGGCCATGATTCAAAAAACGAAGACCGATTGCCTTCAACCCCGAGCTGTCCATTCGGGGTGTCCCTTTTTTGTGCACTTCGCCGAAAAGCATTAGCGAGCATGGCAGAAATTTTCAAAAGTTTTATGAGGAAGATCCAATGGCCTCCTTCATACAGAATGCCTTGGAAACTGTTCTCCAGTGTGTCGTGCGCCATGATTCCCGTGTCCTCAGCGTCCAGCCCTCCCAGACCCTCTCTCTTTCCTTTCCCGTGCCAGGCATCCTGCGTCTTCCCCTGCAAACCCTAACCTCCCACATACGTCACCCAGAGCACTTGGGCCTGGTCTCAGCTTCCACATGCAGATTGTCATTTTCTAACCAACACGGTTTTCAACAAAAGATGAATACCAGGACCATGGCAGCAGAGAACTTTACTATTTTTACGACAAGCCAGAATAATGGTAGTGGAAGGACGAAGCAGAAGAGACCCAGAAAACGTTCTGAGTCCCTGGCTGCATTGAGTCCTATTCAAGAAAGGTCATTTCTAATCTCTGTCCAGCCTCCAGCTCCCAGCCTCTGGGGCCAGCCTAGAAATGGGCCTCCCTGACATGGGGACAGACCCAGCGGTCCCCTTTGATCTGCAGTCCTCAGCTCTGTGTTGTCTCAGGGATATGTTTGGTCCTCATTGGGTCTCGGATCCCAAGAGCGGTGGAGTTGCTAACACCTTCAAGTGGGGCTTGGATCCTCAGGGATCCTTAAGACACCTGTGGCCCCCCAGCAGAACTGGCTCCCCAGACATAACAGGACTTTGGCCAGGGACTCCCAGAAGGACCAGGGGGGAGCGTTGCTGCACCAGAGTCTATGCGTGGCAGACAGACAGAGAGACAGGCGTGCAAATGAAATGCATGGGGAGAGATGGGAGGGGTGTGGAGAGTGGTGCAGCTCGGGCTGAGCCGAGGGCCCCGGGCTGCGATGGAAGGCAAAGTTGAAGCGTGGAGCCTAGAACGGCAGCATTTCTCTCTAGCGAGTTGGAACAGAGCACTTCCCACACAGCATCCTCACCCACCCCAGAGGCCCCTGGAGCCCCCCAAGTCGGGGTCGCCCGGGGTCCTCCAGCCAGAGCTCGGACCCAACGCCAGAGCTCACATCACAGCTGTATCTGCTGCGCTTCTTGCCTCCGAGGACTTGCCACTGCTTCTGACGCTCTTGTGCCGAATACTATCTGATAATGTTTTCCTGGCTCCACATCTGCCTTCCACCAGGAGGAAGTGCCTAGATATTTTGGAGCATCTAAACCGAGCATTCTTGCATTTATTTTGGGACATTATTAGTGTTCATTTCATTTCATTCACGACACCAGCTGGCAGGAGCCAGTGGCCCCAGCTAAGCTCACAGTAGACACCGAGTTGTTTCCGTGGAAGGGTTCACCTTGTGCCCAGAAAACATCCGCCATGCAGATGGGGGCCCCTCAGTGCCCTCCTGTGCTCTCCGTCCGGCATGCCATCTCTTCACCCTTCTTCACTGAGATACGCTGTCCCCTCAGGCTCTACCCTCTGTCCCCTCCCAGTGGCCCAGCCAACACTCTGTGCTCTGGCTGCCTGCCTTGTGGCCTCTGCTCTCCCTGCCCCTGCCCCTCTGCTCGTCCCAGCCCTGCCTCAGCCCAGGGTCTCCCGCAGTGCCACCTCCCCCATGCCCAGTGGGTTTGCGGGAGTAACTTTCTGAGCACGTCACCTGGTTCTCTAAGTGGTGCTTTGTCTTGGCCATTTCTGTATGGTTCTCACCCACCTTATGGATCAGGAGGCCCCGAACCCCCGTGTGCCCTATCCTTGTTCCTAGGCTGTGCCCCAAAGGCTTCTATTCAGTGGCAACCAGTATTTATACAGCTCTTTCAAATTGAGAGTGCTTGGTGTTATGTCTTTGGAGGTGAGGTGGGAATTCCCATTTTACAGAGGAGTACACTGAGGCTTAGATGTGCTGGGCAATGGGCCGTCCGTGGCTCAGCTGGGGGGCAGGGCCTGCCTGGATCCAGTATGCGTGCTTCCGCCGGCTCACCCCTGCTTTCCCTGCACAGCCCATGTGTTCCGTGCGATGGGGCCAAGGGCTGCCGTCAAAGCTACTCAGTGCTGGGGTCAGCAGGACCCGGCGCTCAGGAGCCGAGGCTGCCCTGAGGCATCTTGGCTTGGAGCTGGGCCCTCTGAGAGGGGACCACATGGAAGTGATGGGGGGGTTGGGGCTTCGGAGGGTTGTAGGAGAGGAAAGAAAGCAGCTGGGGGGCTCGGAGGGAGCAGGGTGCAGGCACACTCGCTGGGGTGGGGGATGCCCCAGCCCAGAGAGCGAATGCCATTTCTCCACAGTCAGCAGTGACCGCACTCGCCAGCACAGGGTCGGGAGGCAGGGCCCTGCCGTGTGTGCACGTGTGTGCGTGCGTGAGTGTGCTTGTGTGTGCACGCTCGTGTGTGTGCCCCTACGTGTGTGCGTGTGCATGTGCATGTGGCTTTACTGGAGGCTAGACCTAAGCACGGGTTAAGGCGACAGACGAGGGAAGGTTGTCCCAAGTGGGCAGCCAGGTGTGGCTCAGAGGCCACAGCATCCGGGGGGTCCCATGCACAGCTGCCCGCCGGCTCCCCGCTCCTCCGCACCGCTGCCCCACCCGGGCCTGCAGGGGGTCAGCGCCCTCGTGCGGGGCGGGCCAGACCCCAGCTTCCCTGCAGCAGAAGGGCGGCGCTGAGCAAGGGGACAGGCTGCCGTGGCGGGGCTCGGTCGGGGCAGCCATGCTGTGTGGGTCTCCATGGCCCCTGCCGCCCCCTAGTCTGCATGGTAGCCCAGGCCCCAGGGTGCTCGAGGCCGCACACAGGCTGTACGGGACACTCGTCCGGGGGGGCACGTGGAAGGGTCCCCAGCTGCGGGCTCCCGGCCTCCCCGGGCAGCAGAGCCGTGGCGCAAAGCTGCACGGGGGCTTCCCCAGCTCGGGCCTTGAACTTGTCGGGCACGGACGCAGCCCAGGTGGGTCCGAGGCCTGGTCGTCGCTGCAGCCGCGCCCCACAGCTCAGGAAACAGCCGCAGAGCGAGGGAGGTGGTGCGTCCCAGTCCACACAGCTGGCGAGCCTGCGGCCAGTGCTGGAGGCTGGGGTCCCCCAGGCCATCAGGGAACAGGAAATCGTGACACCCGATTCTGGCGGGGGGGCGGTGGAAAGGGGCACTCAGAGTTCAGAGGGGGGCAGAGCTCCCCCGGCCCCAGCGGCCTCGAGGCTGGCCGTTCCAAGAGGCCCAGAAGGCCACGTGGGATCCGGCAGCGTACACAGGAGCCGAGACAACCCGCCCGCTTCCGTTCCCCGGAGTGAGTGTGGGGTCACGAGGGTGACGTGGAGGGGCTCCAGAGCTGGGGACACCCTGGGGTCCCTGAGCAGCCGGGCCAGGACCCTGCGGGCCCTGTCGTTGGTGTCCTCCCCCTCAGGCTGCCTCCAGGCCTGGGGCAAGGCCATAGGTCTCACATATTTGTTGGAGTTTTCTGGAAGCTCCCTGAAGTTGGAACGGAGTCTGTGCCCTGTGGTCGGGACACGGCCCGGAGCGTAAACAGGACGGAGCTGCCGGGAGCTGCCCAGGCCACACTGCCGGGATTGTCGGGGGCTCCGGCTGGAGGCGCGGGGGGTGGCCCTGGGCCCACAGCCCGAGTGGTTGCCCAGATGCCCCGGCCAGACCAGCCTGGGGGTGGGCCGGCTGCCGGAGATGGAGCCCTAGGGCCTGGGCCAGGAAGCCAGAGATGTTTTGTGTCACATTAGCAATACCAGCGGGCTTCCTGGAGGGGCTGAGTCTGGCGGCCATGAGGCGGGCAGGCTGGAGTGTGTGTGGTCACGGTGCCCTGGCTCCAGCGGCCGACAAAGCAGCTCTCTGTCCTCCCAGCCACAAGCGGAGGGAGGCAGCTCTTGCTGTCCGAGAGCAGGGGGCCCCGGCGGGGCTGGCTGGGAGCCCCTTCCCTTCCCCTCGTGTCCTGGGGAGGCGGCGTCCAGCACGAAGGGGCAGATTCAGTGGATGGTGGCCACGTGGCAACTGGGACCTGGGGTGCCCGGCCTTTAGATATTCCCAGCAACATCGGAAATCCAGATATTTGGGTGAAATCTCTCCATTTTTGAAATACTTAAAAATGCTTTATAGGCCACACTTGGTCTCTAGGCTGCAAATTTGTGACCTGTGCTCTCAGCCTTCGGAGCGCTCGGGCCCCCGTGCCGGCGGTGGGGTGCATGTGGGCTGGGGAGAAGGTTCCAGGAGGGACACAGCGCTCACAGGCAAGCTGGGCGTAATCTTCTTCCCCCTCCCCAAGAGGGCAGGAACTGCTTCGGTTCCTTGTGGCTCTCGTCTGCCACCTTGGCCCAGATACCCAGGCAGGACGAGTGGGGTATGACTTCCAGGACCTGAACCCATCTGGGTCTCAGGCATTTGCGGTTGCCCTTGGCCTGACCTCATTCTGCTGGGTTAGCTCATGAGGTCTGCCTGTGGGGAGGCTTTTCTTCCCACCCTTTCCCTTCTCTGCCCTCGGCTTCCTCCCCAGAGGTCCTGGGGCCCCCGGAGCCCTCTCTCGGGGAGGCTCTGGCCAGTGACAGGGCTGGGAGGCTGCCGGCTGTCCATATCGGTGGGAATTATGGCAGCACAACATGGGCGGTTGGGGGGGGAGCACAGGCCTGAGGATCAGACCCGGGTTCAATTCACGGCTCCCCCCCAGAAGAGCCACATGACCTTGAGACAGTGACCCAGTCTGCCCCACGACTGTCCTGCCTCGTCTGTAAAACGGGTGTTGTAATTCCTTCCTGGAGGAGATGCAATCCGAGGAGGCCTGGCACATGCCTAGCACAGTACCTGGCGAAGAGTAGGAGCTAATCAGTAGCGGCGATCGGTCCCCATCCCGGCTCGAGTTGCATTTCTAACAGAAGCGGCCGCGCCAGTCCTCAACAACCCACTTATGAACACAGCCTGGGAACAGAAGCAAGCTGGATTCCATCCCTACCTCTTTGAAAGACATTTCCATTTCTCTTTGAAACAAAGACATGGGTGATCCAAAGGGGATGAATTACGCACAGAGTGGCCCGGCATGCCCGTCCATCTGCTTGGTCCCCCTGCCCCCGGGACCTTTCTCCTGGTCTCCTGTGTTCACTGATTCATCAGTCAGCAAGCATGTACTGAGCACCAAGGCTTGTTCTGCGTTCTCGGGGTGCCGATAGCTGGCTGGGGTTGTGGAAGGCTGGATTACAGCAAAGGAGGGCCCAGGGAAGCCCAAGGTGCCGTGGGGGGCCGAGGCGTGTGATCCCGGGGTGAGGCCCGAGAGGGGATCCGGGCTGTGGAGACAGGAATGGAGAGCAGGTGGATGGCTGAGAACTGTAGGGCCAGGATGGGGAGGCTGTAGTCTAACGGGAGCCGGGGAGGCCAGGTTCCCGGCAAAGGGAAGAGCCGGGAGGAGCCCCCAGTCCCGTGTAGGCAATCGGTGGAGACCCCCAGCTGCGAGCGAGCAGAGAAGTTTCGCTAGTGACTCTACACGGTGCAGAGTGACCGTGGGGATGTGGCTGGCTGGGAGGGAGAGCCGTCCTGTAGGTGAGGAGGGGATCCTACTATGTGCCAGGCACCTCCTACTATGTGCCAGGCACACACACGGTGCCTCTGCTCAGTCTTCCCGATGGCCCCACAAGGTGGGCACCACGACTGGTCCGTGCTGTCCAAGTGGGTGTAGGGAGGGTCGGCAGTGTTGGGGACTGAGTGGACCCGGGCCGTGCGGGGAGTAGAGCGGGTCTGACTCCAGAGCCCCCCCCATGTGTCCCTGCGGGCCGTGCGGGGAGTAGAGCGGGTCTGACTCCAGAGCCCCCCCATGTGTCCCTGTGGGCCGTGCGGGGAGTAGAGCGGGTCTGACTCCAGAGCCCCCCATGTGTCCCTGCGCTTGTCCAGATACCAGTTATTGAGCGCCTGCGACGAGGCGGGCCCCGGAGCAGCTGGTCGGTAGGCGTGGGCTTCCTGCGTGGGTGCCCCCCCTCCACCTCCGTCTGCCCCTTCCTGCAGCTGCCCGGTCCCCAGCCTGGAAGACAGGAGAGGACAGGCAGCGAAACCCCGGCCGGGAGCACAGCCTGTTAAACTAAGCCGAATGCCAGGATGAGGGGGCCAGGGGGTGGAGACAGCTGTGGACCCTCGTGCACTATGAGCCAGGTGACTGCCCTGTCCACCCAGTGCTCCCTGGGATGTCTGGGGCCCGTCCCTGATGACTCAGGGCTGCGGCCCCCCAAAGATGAGTGTCTGCTCCTCACTGAGGGCTTCTTCTGCTGGTCGGGCCTCAGCAGCTGCCCCACAGTGGGCTGGAGCCCCGGCCACATGGGGCTGCCCCTCACTTCCTGTGCCCCACCTCCCCTGCAGGGCCCCTCACCCCCAGGGAACATGCCCGGGGACAGTGGGTGGCACGGGATGACAGAAATGACTCGGAAGCACAGAGAGGCTGAGGGAGGAGTAGGAGCCGAGCTGGGCTGGCCTCGGGCGGGGGAGCAGGGGTGGCCCCGGACCCAGCTGTCCCGGGGCCCCCGGAGCCCAGCACACACCATGCCCCGTACTTGCTTCTTCTTTAAGTGCTAGAAGAACCTCCAAATCAGCTGGACCAGAGCATCCCTAAATATGAATGATTTGTGAAACAGTTTTAAGGTAACATATGGATAAACTTCACATTTTTTGGTAATAATCAGTGACTTTGACAATTGTGTATTAGAGGATGAAGCTCATAGTTGAAGAGGAATACTCTTAAGAAGTATATCAAGGAGAAAACCCTGCCAGTGATGTGTAAGGTGTAAAGTGGGAATGCTGATCTTCACGCCCTCTTTGTCCCCGTTTTCTGGCGTCCTCCTCTCGCCTCATCCCCTGGTCACTGTCCAGGAAAGACAGTGTTTGAGTGTGACATTCCCATGAACGGACTGTGGTCAGTGGGTCGGGACAGCGCTCGTTCCAACCTCTAACTCTTCGCCGGTGACTCTGGCTGGGGCTTGGGATGGGGCAGGCGGGGGACGCTAGCGAGCTAGAAAGCCCTGTCTGCGGCAGATCGCGGCACGGGGTGGCCGGATTAGACCCAGGGGGACGGGAGCAAGAGCGCTGGGTCCTGGGATCTCACGCCTCCCCCGTGCGAGCTGCGTGAGCACCCCAACGCACCGCGGCTGCACCTCGGCGGGACTGCATTCTCCGCGGGCGTGCCCTTGGCTGCACCCACCCCACCCCGAAACTTCTTCTGGAGGCTGAGGGACAGGTGCTTCCTTTCCAACCCACATCAGTCTACATTCCTATGCCCACCATGCCCTTGGGGCCAGAGCAGGGGGAGGCGGGAAGCACAGACCCTCAGAATGGACAGTCACGGAACAGCTGGTCCAACCCGATTGCTGCATCGGACCCGCGAGTTTCTGGAGTTTCTGGCTGGACAGCTTCCCCCGCGCCCACAAACGCAGGGACACGGCGTGTGTGTGTGCGCACCCAGTCACCCCGCCCGCAGGGAGTGCTCCTCCCTCTCCCCTGGGCACGTCACACGCATCCTGCAGCCATCTGAGTTTCCTGAAGCTTCCCCGGGCCAGCCCTGCCCGGTCACTGACACGTCGGCGCCTCTCGTCTCGTCCACTCCAGGGGACTGGGGTGCAGAGCACACTTGTTGACCGTCGACTCCCCAGTGCCCGGCCCAGCGCTGCACCATGGCATGCATGAATGAATGAATGAATGAATGAATGAATGAATGAAGGCGAGCCTTTGGAGGGAGACAAACCAGGATTTGAGTTTTGACCCGCTAGTTCCCAGGTGTGGGACCGCGTGCGTCTTTCGGAGCGCCCCCCATCTGCGCCCACGAACAGAGGCGCGCTCCCTCCCCGGGCTTGCTGTTGGCCGGGCTGGGATCCCGCGTGTGACCCCCTAGGACCTGGCCTTGACTTACTACTCTTAGGAGTCTGAAGACTGAGCGCGGTAATGACGGCTTACCGCGTGCTCACGCGGCCCTGACTTCAAGCACTTGCCCACCCAGGGCGTCTGCCTCTTCTGTCCACCAGTGACTTCTCCAGGGGTCCGGGGAGCGCCAGCGACAGTGCCCAGAGCTTATTTTTCTTTCCCTAACAGCTTGAGGTTTAGTTTGCATGCCATAAAACATGCTCTTCAACGTTCGTCTGTCTATTGACAGAGGCGTGCGAGCACCATCGTCACCACTCCCCACTTCAGACCCTGGTGTCACCCCACAGCCCAGCACCCGTCCATCAGCAGTCCCTTCGTTCTCCTGCCCCCAGGCCCCCGGCAACCGTGGGTCGGCTTCCTGTCTCCACGGACTTGCCTTGTCGGCGGTCCCACACCGTATGGCAGGGTCCCGGGGGCGGCCCTGAGCGTCCGGCTGCTTCCCCTGAGCGTCATGTCTGCAGCTTCATCCGCGTCGCAGCAGGGGCTAGTGGGACGGGACTCCGTGGCACGGGGCCGCTGTGTTTCACGTATACCTTCACGTCGTCTCACTTTAGGGCGGTAAAGGATAGCGCCTCTGGGAGCCCTGGGGTGCACAGGTTTTCATTTCCCTTTGGGTATAGATACAGCACTTGCTGGGACTGCAGGGTCCCGGGCTAACTGTGCGGTGGGCCAGCCCAGGAGCCGCGAGACTGGCTTCCGAAGCCGCGGTGCCTCACCCTCCACGCGACGCTGCTGGAGGGCCCGGCACTCTGGGGCAGCTGTCTGAGCCCTTGGCCATCCGGGCCGATGGAATCGATGTGCAAAGTGGGTGTGTCCGCACTGGTCTTGGAGCCGGGGCGCTCGTCGGCCCTGAGCCCCGCGATCTTGGAGCCAGGACGCTCATCGGCCCCGAGCCCCATGGTTCAGGCAGTTGTAACAACGATAACCAGGACGCAGTGGACACTGCGCACTGTGCCCCGGCTGGTGAGTCGTCTGGCCGCTGGTGAGTGGACCGCGGGCCTGAGCTGCTGCCTCGTGACAAGTGGTGGCTTGGAGACCAGCTCATTTCTTTTTCTAGAGGCTTCGGCGGAAGTGAGAAAGGCTTGCTGGCCGGAGGTGCCGCTGCCCCTGGCCGGGGAGGGTCTGGGTGGCACGCTGGAAATCGAAAGAACCCGGGGGCTGGCAGGAAAAGGAAAGTGTACGAACATGATAGTGTTAAATGATGTTAAATGATCATAGTGTTAAAGCAAAGCCCTATTTCTTGGTTCAGGGACTCGGCCAGGAATGTTCAAGCCTAGTGAGTGGCCTGGCTCCCGTCACAGAGCTGGGGTGCAGGCGGTTTCCCTTTGCTCGTTGCGGATCGGGAGCCCCAAGGGCATTTCTGGAAAGATCCATTCCTGAGTCCCAGCTCAGACGTACAGAATCCAGATCTCCAAGGAAGGGCTCAAGGATTGCTATCGCGGGGTTCTGAGGTTGTGAGGTTCCAGGCCGTGAGGACCCGGGGACTCGTGAACGTCAGGCTCCGTGGGAATAAAACTCCGTAGAGCGAGTGTGAGCCACCCGAAGGCTTGCGGGGCTCCAGCAGCAGCTTGGGACCCTTGGGGCGGGGAGGGCGCCGAGGAGTCGCTGTGGGGTGCTGTGCCCCGAGAGTAGGGCCATCAGCCTCAGACAGCCCTTTCCCTCTTCTCCAGCAGGGCTCTCGACGGGCCCTGTGTCTCCGGTCATCCTGGCTACCGAGTCAGTGGCCAGCAGCGCTCCCAAGAAGACAGGCCTCCCCTTCGGCCCAGAGCCCCATTCTGAGCCCCGCTCCCGGCTTCGCAAACGCTAGTTCAGCGTGTTACTGAGCTCGGCGAGGCTGAGGCCCAGGGTGCGGGGGCAGCGGGTGAGCACAGGGAGCTTAGGAGCTCATCCTGGGCCTCCCTCCGTGGGCTTCCGTGAGGCGGTGACGGCACAGTGCACAGCTCCCCCGCCCGTGTGCCTACTCCTCCCACAGCTCCAAGGGGATGAGGGCGACTCTGTCCCCAAGAGGGGGCCACAGGGCTCCCAGTATGGCAGGTGGGACAAGGAGGATCTCCAGACCATTAAGAAGGAGATGGTCCAGAAAAAAAATGGAAAGTGAATTATTTACTGAAAAGTCAGAAAGAAAAAAAAAAAAAACCACTGAAGAAAGAGCCTTGCAGAACGCTGCATGGTCTGGGAAGGCCGGGGCGGGGCGCCCTTCCTCTGGCCGTGTCCCCCGCCGCCAGCAGCCCCGTCCTCAGGCAGGAGCCGCTCACGCCCCGCAGTTCCGGGACGGCCGACAGGGATTGGGTCCTGGACCGCCGGCCCTCAGGCTCCTGCCCCCTGCTCTGACACCTGCTAACATGTTCACGGGCCTGCTGGCTCTGGAACAGCCGGTGGGGAAGGCAGAGGCTCAGCGTGCCAAGACCTCGGCCCCTGGGGCCTTCCGCTCCGGCCCGCGCTCACGCCATGGCTGCCGTCTCCAGGGAGAGAGACAAGCTTCAGTTCCCGCCGCCCTGGTCGCAGAGAACTCTCGGGCTTGTCTTCCGGCAAGTATCGGCAGGAAGGGAAGGCACCCAGCCCCGCCGTGTTCCCAGGGAGGGAGACTCCTCAGGCCCAGCATCCCGGAGCCTGTGGGGCAGAGGCCGTGTTGGCAGCCACCGGAGGCAGGGAAAGGTGGGGCACCTGCCCGAGCATGTGGGGGGCCTGGCGGAGAGCCAGATGCTGGCGGCTGGACGGCCAGCCCCACGCGCACCAGGCAAGGGCCTCAGATCCTCGGACGGCTTGGCTGGCCCACAAGGTCCGGCCCGCACACGGATGGGAAGGGGAGCCTCGGCGCAGGGAAGGGGTGCGGGACGCCGTCCCCCTGAAGGCAGGGCCGGCCCTACGGTGCAGGTGCAGCCCCCTCAGAGGGGCCCAAGAGGACTGGGCATGATCAGCCACTTGCATCCATTCTGTGCCCTCAAGACCCTGGCCTTGACCTCGTCACAGCTCACGTGTCCCCTGGGGGGTCGGATCCCCTCCCCCATGGCTTCGGGGCCCTCTGTAAACCGTGCCTACAACCCACACCTCTCTCCCCATCCCCAAACCCGCCCGTGACTGCCTACTGCACAACCACGTGCGGCGCCAACGCCTCTCCCATTCAGAAGGGGGTGCGGCCAGCCGGGAGAGGTGCTCACCATTCCCTCGGCCTGGGCCCCTCCTCCCCAGCCACAAAGCCCTGAGTCATCCTGGCCGCCTCCTTCCTGCTCCCCCCTCACCCAACCGGCTCTGCAGGGGCCTGGGAGGACGGTGGGCCAGGCGTGGCCTCAGCGCCCTCCCATGCTACTTGTGGGGGCTGGAGGGAAGGCTTACAGAGGACACATGAGGTTTCTCTTAATTTGAGAGTCATGTTGGGGTCTGTGGAGTGGGCAGCAGGGAGAGACACAGAGAGAGAGCGTGAGCCAGAAAACGTATCAAGAAGCAAGTATCAGTGAGGGCAGTCGAGGAAGCTCTCGAAACTGAGACAGAATGGAAATAGGGAGACATAAGTGCGATCCACGAGGAGGTGGGGGGCTCTCAGCAGGGGTGAGTGAGCAGAGGAGGACGCAGAAACGGACAAGGGCTGCCTGGGAGACGGCGCGTGGCCGTGGGGAGCGGACGGCTGTGCGGGCGTTCGAGCCAGACTGAACACGGCGGCCCTGGGGAGTGTCCGGGTGGGGGTGACTTCGTCAGGGTCGGTGAGCTGGGGGGAGCGCCGGGGGTGCCGGGGAAGCTGTGGCAGGAGTTGGCCAAGTGGGGGCTCACGGAAGCAGGGGGTGGGTGACAGATGTCTTATTGCTGTGTCGTTTTCACTCCTCCTGGAAGACAGGTCCCAAGGGTGGGGTGAGGAGGAGCCGCGGTGTCGGGGACTTTGCGGACTGCGGCTGTGCGGGATGGTGGGGCCACGGACCTGGGCCTCCGCCTGCTTGTCAGGGCTCGGGGCTGCCCGTGCCAGAAACCCACCCCCACTCCCTTCAGGCCAAAGGGGAGCGTGAGGCCTCCGTGAGCCTGGGTGGGAGGGAAAGACAGATTGTAAAAGGAGTGGTGCCGGGTCCGACCTCAGGGCCGTTGCAAGTGGGGCCCACACGTGGTCCAGACTTGCCCTCCCTGACTCTGTTTCCCTCTGCTCCTCTCTCCCCATTGGCTTTTGGATCTCCTGGGGCACACCTGCAGGGAACGGGGGAGCGGACGGGGCCGCCACTTTATAGGGACCACACTCACCGCAGCAATGAGACTGTCCTCAAACTCCGTCTCTGGCCCCTAGCCCCCTAGCCTGGAACCCTGGGGGGTGGGGGCTCGCCACTGTGGCTGGAGCACGCGTTCCGTGGACCAGTCAGCTCTGTCCGCCTGGAGGGGCGCAGATCCGCGTGGGAGGCCCCGTCGGGATCGCATGGGGGTAGGAGAGCTGGATCCAGAAGAGAGGAGGCGGGCAGACTGTTGTGGGGGTCCTCAGTGCTCCCCAGCAGGACCGGGTGGGAGCAGGCAGGGCCAGGGGACAGGGAGGCAGGCCTGTGGTCAGCAGACTGATGACTCTCTCTCTGGCTGCGGTTCCTTTGAGAGCTGAGGTAAGTCATTTGTGCATTGATCTCTTGGTGCGTGGATTCTGTTACTCATCCAACAAGCATTCCCTGAGCCCCTCCTCTGTGGACCAGGGACACAGACGTGAAGACAGTAAGGTTCGCTGCCCTCTTGAAGCTCACATTCGAGTGGGAGACACATGTAATGGTCTTTGACAGTGATGATTATGCACAAGGACAAGCATTCAACAGAGAAGGGAAATGAGGAAGAAAGCAGGAATTAATTCCTCTTGGGAAGCCAATCAAGGCTCCAGGAAGAGGAGTCTTGTAGGTGATCCTGGATGGAAAGCAGGGTTTCTCTTGGCCAGCGATCCTGGAAAAGAGCCCTCGAGGCAGAAAGAGCGGTGTGAGGAAAAGGACAGACGATGGGAGTGCACGGGGTCTCAGGGGCGGTCTTCTGGTGGTCCAGGGCGAGCTGACCAGAGCAGGTGGGGTCGGGCTGGAAAGTAGCAAGAGGCGAGGTTGGATAGGGAGCTAAGCGTCACTTCACACAGGACCTCACAAGACATCAAGGGTTTTGGAAAAGTGTGGAGCACAGGATGTGAGAGCAAGGCTGTGGGCAGCTGTGCGGGGCATGGGTCCGAAGGAGGGAGAGATGAGGCGGAAGGCTGGCCGGGAGGCCACCACGAATGTCCCGCACGGCAACAGAGGGGTGGTGCTGGAGTCTGCAACTGGAGAGATGAGGACGGGGGGGCCACTCGCTTCCGCGTGGGAGGATGGGGTCAAGAGCAAAGGAGACACACCAGACAGGAAGTGAATTCCCCGGTGCGGGCACGGAGAAGGCCCTCGATGCGTGTCATTTCAGTTCCGAATCTCCTGAAAGTCAGTGGTCACTTTCACTGTGTCTTTGGAAATCGGAGAGGCCTAAATAACGACGGAGAGCCGCCGTGGCGCTACTTTGGTCTTGAGGACAGCGATTTGTTTTCACGGCGCGGGGGGCGCTCTGACCCAGTTTGTAAACGTTTCTCTGGGATCGTCTTCCTTTATACGGAGACATGTTTACAAAAACCCGAACACCCCAGCCTCTTGTTCCCACTCAAAGACGGGTTTCCCCTCCACCTTCATGTCACAACATACTCTGAGCAATACTCCTGTCCCCCGCGTTCGCCCTGGAGGGCAGCCGCACAACGTGGGGCTTATCTCAGTGTCAGTACGGGGAGGGGAGACACAGTGCAACGCTGAGGGTCTGGAAGCTGTTTATGTGGTTTTGAGCTGGTCTGTGTTCCAACATGAACTGAGTTGTCGACACGGGAGAGCGGCTGCTAGGAGTGCCTACGGGGTTGGGGGGCAACTCGTCACCTGAGGCCCACGCTCACGGCGCCATCCTTACGAGTCCTTCCTCAGGCCTCTCCGCATACTCCCGTCCAGCCCTGGGAGACAGAGGGTCCCTGGGGCATCACATCCTCTGTCCTCACTGAGTCCCAGCCACGATAGACGCGACCATAAGCACACGAGAGAGCCACTGAGAACGGGTAGAAATCTACACAGAAAAGTGCACCGTGTCTGCAAGTTCCAGTACCCCTTTAAGACCTTCACGCGAAGTGCAGACCGTAAACCCCAGTGTCAGCCGTGGGGGCGAGCCGCGTTTCCTGGCCTCCGCCCCCCGCCCCTCACCACTGCCCGGACTCAAGGACAGAGTGCCCACTAAAAGGGCCTGGATGGACTGAATGACATCAGACTGCTGGTTTTGTAGGTCACAGTGCTTGAACGCTGATCCTTTCCTGTTCCAACTCAACACATGACCCACATTGAGTTGAACTGGGCCCAGCTTTGAACCGTTAGTGTGAGGCCCTGGGCAAGCCCTGGCCTCAGTGGTTTCCAAGGCTCATCCCTGCGCCAAGGGGTTGGAAAGACAATACTGGGGACACACAGAGACTCAGAGGCTGGAAAGCGCAGGCCTCGGGTCCCAGGTGCACCAGGGGCCCGCCGCGAGCCGATGGGGCTGCCTCCCCCTTAGCCAGGGCTTCCTTCTCCCATTTTATGGTGAAAAGCAAGGACTCACTTTTTCCAGCTGGAGCCGCTGGGACATGTGAGGCTACACAGCCAACTTGGGCTGGACGTAGGCCCGCGTCCTGGGCCGCCACTCGGCTCCGCGAAGGAGGCCAGAGCCCAAGGCGGGGGCTCCGTGAGCTGCTGGCCGCTCTCTGGGCTGGGATGCAGCCGTGGGCCCAGCCCCCGGGGACCAGGCTGCAGGCCCGGGCGACCCTGCGCTATGTCCTCTTGAAGTCCGCTCTCAGAACCATCCGGCGGGCAGGGGGCCCGAGGTCCTGACTCCCCGGGGCAGCCCCTCCCTGGAGAGCAGGCCCTGTTTCCAGCAACTGTCCTTTCAGGGAGCATACAGCGGGTGTTGGAAGGTCGCTTTTATGGAGTGCCGACTGCATACCTGTGCTTTCTGAACCACTTTGTATACATTGTCTTTTAAAAGCCTCTCAAAGAGGGTGCCTGGGTGGCTCAGCGGGTTTACTGTCCAACTCTTGGTTCCAGCCCAGGCGTGATCTCAGGGTCGTGAGCTCAAACCCCACGTTGGGCTCCACGGCAAGTATGGAGTCTGCTTGAGATTCTCATTCCCTCTTCTGTCCCTCCTGCTTGTACTCTTTCTCTCTCTCTCCCAAAGATAGATAAACGAATCTTAAAAGAGAAGATCCAGGGGATGCCAGGGCGGCTCAGTTGGTTGAGCGACTGCCTTCGGCTCAGGTCATGATCCCGGAGATCCGGGATCGAGCCCCACATCAGGCTCCCTGCTCGGCGGGAAGTCTGCTTCTCCCTCTCTCACTCCCCCTGCTTGTGTTCCCTCTCTGGCTGTGTTTCTCTCTGTCAAATAAGTAAATAAATAAAATTAAATTTAAAAAAATTAAAAAACAGTAAAGAAAAAAAGATTTTAAAAAATGTCCCTGAATACTGGAGTCTAGTTAGTAACAGCATGCTGAAGTATTTAGGGGAGCGTGTGCTGGTGCTCGCAATTTACTTTGAAATACATCCAACAGCTAGGGTTGCTTTCTGGGCGGTGGACACAGGGGTAGAGGGATGGGCGTGCGCTTATGGGTACAGTAAGTATGGCTGGAAGTTCCTGGTTGCTTCTAGGTCTGGGTACGTTGGTGGTCACTGCAGACTTCTTTCAACTTGGCTGTCTGCTTGGAAAACAGCCTGGTAAAATGTTGGGGTGCCCTAGTGGTGAAGCGGGGGTCCCCAGAGCTCAGGGCTGTCTGGCGCATTCGGTGAGCTTCTGCAAGCAGGTGCCTCCATGCTCCACCCCCTGTCCCAGCCCTCATGCGGGACCTACTGTGAGTCAGCACTAACGTGTGCATCCCCTGCGTCTCCCTTCACAGGTGGAACCCCCCCGGGGTCTCCCAGGAGCCTTGATTTCCAGGGGGCCCCTCCCCGACCGGTTTATCAGACCCCGTTTTTTCCCAAAGATCATGGGCGTTTTGGAGTACAGGCATTGCTTGCCGGCACCGCGAGCCGGGCCCCGGGGCTGTCAGGCAGCCCCCGCTGGGACCCCACTGGCCTCGCTTCCTGCAGGTGTTTGAAGTCATGGGAAGCCAGCAGTGGTGTCTGCAAATCAACGAGGCGGGGGAAGACAAGCCCCCTCGGGTCAGAGGAGGCCTGGGCGCAGGCTGGAGCCAGAGCAAGCGCAGCCTTCCGAGCCGAGTCTGGCCAGGCAGTGGGTGGGGCGGGGAACGGCTGTGTGCTGTGGGGACACTGCGTGTCTCTGCCTGGGAACGGGAGCCTGCAGGGCAGGCCGTGCTGCCTGGAGGGCCCAGCTCGGGGTGGGAGCTGTCACGGCCTACTCTGTGGGGAGCCTGGTGGCCGTTGGGGATGCTGGCCGGCGAGGGAGCTGGAAGGGGATGCTCGGCGGCAGAGGGGCTGCGGAGCTCAGAAGGCGTCTCAGGCACCGGATGTCAGTGTGCCCAGGAATCGCCGTGTCTGCCAGTCGGCAGCCTCGGCCGGGGCGCCTCATTGGCGACAAGCTCCCAGGGGCTGCTGCTGCCGCCGGTCCCCAGGCCACCCTCTGAGGGCCGCCGAGCAAGCTCACAAGTAAATAGATGATGAGCAGCTCTGACAAGTGGAGGAAGCGGCCCCGGGGACTGAGAGAGGGCCTTCCTGAGGCAGGTGCGGAGGAGCCCCTTCAAGAGCAGGGCGTCACTCTGACCGCCGGTTGGTAGGGCAGGGGCGAGCCTCCCAGGGGTAGGGGTGGCCCATGAGAAGGCCCCAGGGCAGAGACAGGCCGGCCGTCTTCAGAGGGCAGGACCACAGGCCAACATGGCGGGATGGAGATTCGCGAGGTGAAGTTGAGGCCACACTGGGCTGGGTGAGGGGTCCTGCCTTCACCCCAGGTGGGAGGGCAGCCATTGGAGGGTCTTAAACAAAATGTGCCATGACCTGTGTGGGCCGGTCCGTTGCTGAGGGACCATGGTGGGGACGGGGCATGATGGTCCTTACCGGTTCCTAGAGGAACAAGTCTTGGACCACGAGGGTGGCAATGACTTGCATCTTCTCGTGCGGGAGACTTTCTCCAGGGACATGCATGTTTGGGAACATGGGTCAGCTGGAGAAAGGAAATCTCTTTCCCAATACAGTAAGAGGAGGCCTCATTGATTAAAATGGATACTTTACGAGTGCAAAAACACTTGTAAAAACAGACCTTCCTCTTGCCTTCCCCTTCGAGATCATTTTCATCATGATGGTTTCCATAGTACAACCATGGAATGGTGTCCAAAGCACAACTCAAACTGGCTTACATCCGTTACTGGCTTATGTTCAGGGTGAGCAGTAGCTTCAGGCACAGCTGGATCTGGGTGCTAGAGTAGGACCGGTCTCTGTCTGTAGGCTCTGCCTTCCTCTGTGCAAGCTCCCTTCTCGGGCAGGTGCTCTCAATACAGAGACAACGACGGCCCCGGCAGCTTCAGGCTTACTAGCCTCCAGGAGTGAGGACCAGCTTCCCAGTACCTCCTCATCCCCTTTCTTTGGCTTGGGTCAGGCCGCCATCCCTGAACCGACCCCAGCAGCCAGGGAATGGGATATATTCCTCGTCCAGGCCGGGTCCCACGTCTGCCTCGGCAGCCAAGGCGGCTCAGCCCCACCTGAAGCACCTGGGCTGAGAGTGAGGGACGGAGGGTTGCCCAAGGAACAGGGAGGTGCTCAAGGCTCACGGTGGGCTCCAGAGTCCATGGCCTGGTTCTGTCCTTCTGGAGTTCTCCTTGCCCTGCCCCCACCCGTTCTCCATCTGTCTCATCCCATTCAAGGCCAGCACGTTCTCCCACGAGTCTCTCATCGGGCAAAATTCAGATTCATCACCTCGTGTTCTGAATTCGTGTCTGGACCTTGCCTCTCCCAAGGAGACCCGGCCCTGGGGACAGGAGCATTTCTCCAGTTTGAAGGAAGGCCCTGGTCCATCACCCATTGCGCAAGGGGCCTGTCCCGGGTCCAGATGCGGGTGCTGACCATCCAGGCATCGGGTGTGTGTGCAAGCGTGGCTCACGGGCTCCTACCCCAGACCCACAGCACCAGAAGCCTCGGGGGGCGGCGTGAGCTGCACACACACGCACACACACCTGCACGCACACCGTCGTGTGGACGCTCAGCCGTCCACTGCTCTTCCTGCTCGCAGGGCCTCAGGGGCGAGTCTCTCCGCCACTCCCCTTCCCTCCTTTACGTCTGGGAGGAGGTGCAGGGCTCGTGTAGGCAGGACGGGCCGTCACAAGTAGCCTGCGCCATCTGCCTTGAAGTCAGCCCCACCTGCCCGCACGGCTGAGGGAGCGCTGAGGGGGACCCTCCCATGACGAAGGCATCATTTCTGTAACGTGTCCTGCCTCAAACGTGTGCCCCATGTGCATCTCTCCTCCCACCTGACCATCCCCCGACAGCTGCCGGCTCCTCTCACCCTTGCTGTGCAGTCCGCTCTGTCCTCCAACCTCATCTCCGCCCCAGCATCTGGCTCCCGCTGCTCTGTGGACACACGGAGCTCCCCCTGCCTGTCCCCACCGTACCGCTGTCCTGTCCCCGCCTTCCAGTCCCTGCTCGAATGTCACCTCCTCGGTGAGCACCTCCGTGACCTCCCAGGACACAGGTGCAGTCCCTCCCCCAGGGCCTGCCTGCGTCTCCCCACCACTCTGAGCACCATGGGACACAGAGTGTGTGTGTGTGTGTGTGTGTGTGTCCGCGCCCTTCCTCTGCCCACCCCCACCCCCGGCACCTGTGCCCCCC